>VZUI01033827.1:0-22122 GCA_013401135.1 Cettia cetti
CCCTTCCCTTCCCTTCCCTTCCCTTCCCTTCCCTTCCCTTCCCTTCCCTTCCCTTCCCTTCCCTTCCCTTCTCTGTCAAGTGCTCGCTCCCTTGAAGACTAAACAATCAGTGAGCAATATGAAAAAGGTGGCCATAGCACCTTCTGTTTCCAATAAGATATTGCTTCCTTTTGTGAGTTTTCTTTTTTAAATTGAAAAGTTTGACAATGCAAGTGACCAACATTGTCCAACCTTCCATTGACAAAGAGTGAATGTATGTTTTTTCCTCAAAATTTGAGTTTGAGAAGCTCACTTGAGGTAAAAAGTGTAAAATAGAAGTTCAAGGGCAGTTGTATAACTGCTGCATATGGATACCCGTGTGTGTGTGTGTATATAAATATATATATGGGGAAATGTATAGTTGTACAAAACACAATACAAAAGCTGATAATGGGTAAAATATTTTTGTAAGTTTGTATCTTTCTAGCTGCAAGCCTGCAGTTTACTTTATAAAAGAGAATCTTCAGTTTGCACTGCAGCTCTAGGTTAGAGATTAGTAAAAAATTATTTCACATGACACTTGTTATTAATGATTATAGTATTTGTTTAGTGACTAGTCTATTTTTTCCCATGTTCCCATGACAGCAATTATCACATTGTTTTAGGTATTGTGATTAAGGATGGTAATTTTAAAGGGTGTAATTTGCTTCTGATTACTATATTGTGTCCCATGAATAGCTATACTTCATTACGGTGTACACTATGGTGGCAAAAAAGAAGAAAAGAGAGCCTTGACTGAGGCTTGGTGAAGGGGAAGGAAATCAATTAAAGAAAGCTTCTGTGTAAAAACACTTTCTTGGAATACAGCACTCTCTGATGGTCACAGTGTGATTTGGATAAAGACAAACTGAAGAGAGTGTGGACATGTAGCACTCTTTGAGTTATGTTGTGATATCCAAAATAGCAACTCCTGGGTTGCACGTATGAATAGAGTTAATGGAGTTCAGCATGAAATTCATGTTTCTCTAAAGCTCACAACTAAGACTGAGGTTAGCTGTTAAGAAAAAGACACACAAAGTTCTTTTTCAGAAGACCCAGGCTACCCCTCCCAGCCTTCAGTCAGCTTTGCAGGGGGGGCTCTGATCATTGACAGTTCTCACATCATATCTGACTATGTGAATGTCTTGGAAACTCTAGGATAACTCAAAAAGTACACAACACCCCTGCCAGGCCAACTGTCTTGAATGCAACATCTCCATTGACTATAGTGAGCATGAATAGCTCCCTTGCATGAGTTATTCAGACCCCCGAATAAAAGAGAGCTTTTTTAGGCATCATGGTAACAAATAGATTCCCATCCTTTGAAGATGTGAGTGGAAAAATCTTTAACTCGCACAAGCTCAAGGCTCCTCAAGCACAATACTGGTAGTGTGGTCACACTTGCTTAAATTTAGTTTCCTCTTTTTCCTCTTGCAGTGCTATCTGGAACACAAAAGAATTGGTAAGTAGTGTTCTCAGCCGTTTTCCAGTTAAACTCAAAAGTGGTTTTGGTTTGTTTTTTTTTTTTTTTTTGCTGACTTATCCAAATTGGATATATAAAGAAATGGCAATATTATTCACCTGTTCTCTCTCAAAATTAACATTTGCATGATTTCTGGAATAGCTTAACTGAAATATATCTGGGTGCATTTTTTTTTTCTGATTTAAAAAAAAAAAAAAGTGAGAATATTCTGCAGTAAGCAAATTTGTCTTTAGAAGACTTATCAATGTCCAGACAACAGCCATTTGTGTCCAAGCAACAGCCTCATTCATTCTGCTCTTTGCCCTCTTCCTCTTAAGTGACTGGAAATGTTCAAACAATGACAGATAGAAACATTGTAAATTCCCTGGAAAAGGTTGGCATTGGTGAGGATGAAGCTCACAGAGTGAAGGTCACAGAGCATATGAGACTAAATACACCTCAGGCAATAATTCTGGCTCTCACAGTGCTAACATCAACCATGGCATTAACAAGACAGCTGCAAAATAAATCTTATCTCCAGCAACAAATGATTACACAAATACCTAAGGACAGGTTGTGGGAGCTTCTTTTCTGTGATTGCTGTTAGCAGAAGCTTCAGCACCCTAAGCACCCTTACCCAGTGCCTGCTGCTGCAGCTCTCCACAGTAAACATGTACCTGATCTGCAGTCTCAGTAAGAGTTCATGTCTCTTACTCTATGCAGACGAAATATCACGGCTTCAATTACATTACTGGGGTTTTCTTTGTGGATTTCTCACCCTTTCTGGCTAATATCTTTTGCTTGAATAATAGGGAACCAAGTTTTTCTAATAACTCTTCTAGTCTTGCAGTCACAAATCCCATCCATCTCAATCCACTTCAAATTGCAATTAGGATGGTTTGGAACTGTTAAGCAGCTGCTCAGTTCTATTTGATGTTGCATTAAACATTCCAGGAGCACACAGGCTAGGGTTTAACAGATGGAGCACTGCTAGGCAGATACAACAAGCATGTCTAGTACCTAGGATAATCACAGGACAGCAGTGCTCTAAGCCAGTTGGTCAGCTGGTCTCTTCCCCACTGTAGGAAAACACAACATTGCTAGGAAGTGTTCAGTTTCTTCCTATAAACCCTTATTTGCTTCTCCACCATTTTCATTATTTGTACTTCGCCTGTTTCTCTCAGGATCAAATTACTTTCATATCAACTTAATTTCAAAAAAAATTTTGAGTTCTGCTCCTTCCATATCACATATTCAGGAAAAGGAAAAAATATCCAGTAGCAGAGTTATTGTTTGAGAAAAGTTCCTTTTATGCAAACCAACTAAAAAATGGAAAAGTAAAGTGGAGGGCTTAACTCTGGAAATCCATCAATGGAACTGAACCCATTAAGATACAGGATTGGAATTAGTATAATTCACGTTATACATCTAAATATTTCTCTATATTTCCATACATGAAGAGTGGCAAGTCCCAAAGAATTTAATGGTGTGTACTTTAAAGGATTTCCATTAGTTATTTTTCCATTCAGATTGTGCTAAATGGCTTTACTAACAAAAGATTACTGTTGCTGCATCTTTTACAGTTCAGAAAAGGGCTGTGGTTAATTAACATGTTGTCTTAGTCACATTTTTAATTTATTACATCTTATTTTATTTTATTTCAAGATTTCAGTCAAATTATGGAAGAGAAAAAGCATCATATATGTTTATAAGACTGTTAAAATAAACATTTGATAAATGACTTACCCTTGCTATCCAATGGATGCCTAGAAATAAAAACGTGCAGAATGAAAAATGCTACATGAACTATTTGCAAACAGAAAAAATAGCATTCTGCCAGCCCCAGATGTTAGAAGATAATACCATTTAATCTGGTATTGATGAGGCACACTTCATTTAAGATATTTCTATTTATAGAAATGGCGTGACATCACAGAATCATAGAGTATCTATTTTCAAATACAGAGCACATGAATATTTTTGTCTCTATCATTTTGCTATTTTTTAGAATTTAAATAATTTGGCACAATCTGACCATCAAGACTATTCTTGTAATTCACCAGTGTGTCATTTTCCTTTTGGGCTTCTACAAAAAATCAAATCTCTCTCAGGAGAGATTTATTTTCTAATTAAAAAAATAAATCTGTCCAACATTACCTCCTCTGTGTTTCTGGGGCCACTACAAGACTTAAAAAGGGTTTGTTCGTAATGCTTGATATTTAACCAGAGGATAGCTCTTTTGCAACAAATTTCTTCCTTTTCTCAATGACATAGCACTTAAAAGTCTTTGGCTTGATTACACTAGATCATGAAGCTGGCTGTCCATCATACAGTATATCCTAACTATTAGACAAGAATTGCACAAAAAATCTTTCAAAAGAAACAGAGGCAAAGGAAAGGAAGAATGTGGTTCTCAAAAGGTCAATTTGAAACAAGAAAGGAATCATAATATAAAAGTGTTTGTAATAACCTGCAAACCTACTTCAAAAAATATCTGTCCTTTCTCCTCCAGAATAGCCCAAGTAAAAGTAAATTATCATTTTAGCTAATGATGCCAATTTAAAGTTTGAATTTTGTACTTGTAACAATGCTCTTCTGACATATAAAACAGGTGAGGCTTGTAGGGAGAAGTAGGGGGAAGGATATCTTATGGAAACTGAGAGAATAATCTGGGAACTTGGACAAGGTTTTTATCACTCAGAAAGCAGATGAAGAGGATAATAAATTTTGCCTACTTTAACAGACTTGCTTATTCTATAGTGTGTCATTTTCCTGATATTCTCTTGGTGATTTTTTCACTCAGCTTGAGCACCATAGACAATTAAATCCAGAAACTGTTAGACCTCAAAAATAGTTTTTCAAGTTCTTACTTTTTACTAGTTGGAGCTGGTTCAAGGAAGTACATGGCCATAGCAATATGAAAAAACAATCTCTTTGAGTAATTGTACGTTTAATTAATACACAGGGACACAAAGGGAAAGAGGAAATGTCAAGAAATGTCAATGGGCAAAACCAACAGCAGAATAAGTTAGAACAAACAACAAAAACTAGGTGGTAATTCTCTCTACTGTCATTTTCTCTCTAGGAGAGAACTGTGGGAGGAGTTACTTCTTCTATCAAAACATAAATCACTTTTGAAGTCTGCCCTGTTAATTCCTGGCCCCCTTCCATTCTCTCAGGGATCCAGCAACATTCAAAGCTTTTCAGAAAATACCAAAGGCCATCCTATGAGCAACTGTCATAAGAACAGTTTGGCGAAACTTTCATATATGTTTACTATTTTTATATATCCCTCCCCCTTTTGTTAGTATAGTTGAAGTAGGGGTAATAAGGGGTTGTGTACAAGATAGCTCTTTATTTTTCATGGAATCATTTTTGACCCATCATCAAGAGTTATGATACTTAATGGAACAGGTCACAGTTTAAGAAGAACTGGTTCAGTCATGCAGAAAACCCCACCTCATGGACTTGGTCTACTGGTGCATCACCAGTTTAACTTTTATTGGTTGCAACCAGAACCAGAAGGTCTCATATGCAAAACACTGCCCTTGCATGAGGCTCATCCTTTAGCTTTATGCTTGATCCTGCAGTGTCAACAATCACCCAAGTCACAGCCTCATCTTACACAATGCAGTTAACATATCACATCCATCATATTTTCCAGCCATCATACCACTCACATTGGTCTGGAGGGATGGTACGAATTAAAAAGGACTTCAGCCTTATTTAGGGGAAATCACTTATTCACTTAATAATAACCAAGATTATGCAATCAGTGTCTTTAACCCATACAATTGTTTAAAATTTAGTATGCAAGAGGTTGATCTGAAATTGGGAATCAGATCTAATTTAAACACAGCACAATACTTCTGTTCTCTTTGAAACAGAAAACTCTTCAGCTTGACTACTCAGTGTAGACCAGGAGATATCAAGGAATCATGAATTTCTATTTACTCCAAATTTTCCTAAGAAGATGCTAATAATATGAAGTCAATAAAATCTCCACCCATAGAATTTTGGAAAGTTGCTTGCTGCTGTGCATAAACAGTGTAAGACGTGGCCCTCGTGAACTGGTAAATTTACAAATGTGGATGTTTTTGCAAAAAAAGAAAGACAAGAATGAGAATCTTGTAAATCTCAAAGGCCATGAGATGCCACAGCTTCATAATTCTTCTTCTGATATGAAATCATGACAAAGAAACTTCTCTCATTGCAACTCAGTAAGCACGGAAAAAGGAATATCTTCAGAAACTTTTCTTTCAGACTTTTCTTTCAGAAATACCTCTCAAATGGAGAACAGGTTTCTTGAGGTTTTGTCTTCATTAGCTGATCTTACTTGCATTTTCAGCTGGCATTTTCAGTTGGCTATGTAGAATGGATATATTTCTGTTAAGAAAGTTTTCTCCTTTACTTAAAGAACAAATTATTCTCAATACAATGTCCTTACAGTTTTGCCATTAGATTGTTCCATTCAGTTTCTGCAAGATCATTCAAGCTCCACGGCTTTAAAATGACTATAAAGATTTTTTTTAAATGACTTTTCCATTAAGAACTCTAAAATGTTTTCAAGAAAATAATCTTAGATTAATGTCTGCTTTTTAAAGAAAATATCATTCTTTCAATACATTTGTCAGTGACCATAAAAAAAATGACAAGAAGGCAAAAAATGGACAGCTAAAGGACAAACTTGCCATTAACATTACTATGAAAATAATTCATTTTAAAGCTAGTTGAAAATAAGCACCAATAGCCCAAAAACTATCAGAAATGAAAGCTGATACATGAAATCTCTCCCACTGAGCACAAATATTTTGGCTGATTTCAGGTCCCAAATATGAAATTAAAAAAAAAAAATAAATCAAACAATATGTTGGCCAGCCATTTTTCTTTGAGTGGCATCCTATATTTTGTGCAAATTAACATGAATAAGTCCAAACCCCAGGAGACTGTATTTATGGTCCTGCCAACTCAGAAACACCCCATGTGGGGTTAGCAAGAATAACATTAGGGAGATTTTCTAGAGGAAATGTTTGTATGGTACTGCCATACTTGTCAGGAGGCAAGAAAGTACACAAAAATGTTGTTATTATCATTTAGGAACATTTATTTGACAGGTTTTCCAGGTCAGCTCTGAGATCACTTGTGATCACTTGTACTTGCATAGATAGCTCTCCATATCCAGTTCTGCAAGCTGAGACTCCCTAAATGGTTTTGTCTTTCATTGCTCCATGCAATGTGCCAGAATTCGGATGTTTTGTAGCAGAAAGGAGACATCTGTGACAAAACCGCCCACATTTAGGTTCCCACTTAAATGAAGGCCATTCTGCACTCTGCAGACTGCTCACTGCCCTCTCTGCTGTCAAACCCAAAACAATGTCCAGATCCTGGGAAGCATCCCATTGCAGAAACTGCCACTTCACATCTGGAGTATGCAGCAAGCACTCAAGAGTGATGCCTTGCAATACTTCTTCATCCTAGGCAAAATGTACCATACTGCTTCTCAAAGCACATGACAGAAATCTAACAGTGCAGGTTGGTTTTTTTGAACAGCTCTACTGGGGTACTTGCTCCCACTAGGAAGCTTGAAAGCAGGGAGAAGAGTAAACACTTTGGGATAGCCAAGGACTTCTGTCAATGGTAACAATAAAAGAGCATGAATCATGTCTATTTAGCAGGTTCATATAAACTTTTTACTATTGGCTTGAAACTCTTCCCCATTAAATAATTGACTTATAAGGAAAAAAATTGGAGAAACATTGTTGCCTTAGGAGCCAATAGTAAGAGTTCATTCCTAGGCAATGGGTGATGCTGCTCTAGTGCCATCCTAAAAATAAATCTATAGGGAAGTAGCCATTGTTCCAATTTGAAGTTACATTCATAAATAAATGTTAGATTTTGAGTTTTCTCAAATTCTCTGTAAGTTATTGAGTCCAGTGCCAGTTCCTATATTTCCTGTCTTTCTAATGCCCACAGAAGTAAATAAAGTTTAAAAGAATGTAGAAGAAAGAAGAAAGTTGGTATTAGATGTGTGAAGCAGTTTCCAAATGACCTTTTCATGTCAGGAGCTAACAGAGGCTGCTGGCAGTAATTCAAAGCAATGGTGAAGAGTGTGCTGCAACTGGTGTGCAGTCAGCTCCAGTTCTTCACTGTCTCCTCCACAGTCCCATCAGCAGATGCAGAGGCAGCTGTGTCCCTGAGGAAAGTGAAAATCACCGTATGGGCCATTCACAGCTGATAAGCGCCCTGATGGAAGATGCTGGAGCCAACCGTATCTTGGAGCAACCCCAGCATGCCTCCAGCTGACCAAAGGTTAAACTAAGAATCTGTCAGCACAAATAGGGTTTACAGCACTTTGTTCTTGGTTGTACTGCATGATGAGAAAACATACCTCAGATTCACTCATAGGTTTGGTATAAGCATAATCAGCTAATCTAAGTTCTACCAATTGAAAGGAGGAAATCACATTTGCATTCAGGAACTTTGTCTTATCTACCTCTGCACTCTAATAACTGCATGCTAAAAAATATGAGAAAAATAAAAAAAAATCATTTTCCAGCAAAACTTGTTCGTTATTGTTGAGTGACTAATTGACTTTGTTTCCCTGCAGCGTAATACAATTATTGGAAATTGCAAAGCAATAACAAAGACTCTCTTGGCATAAAATGGTTAGAGGATAAGAAATCAAAGTTGGGAAAAGAATAACAACTTGAGGCATAAGTCATCTGTTGTGCTGTAGAATGTTCTAACTACATTAAGTTCATTGTAAACCTGAAGCTTCTAAATGCAAATAAGGCTAGAATTTCCTTGAACTTAGGTGATTCAGAGCACTGTCAAAGAATTCTTTTAAAAAAAGAGAATGTGAGAAGACAGAAAGTCCACAATTCTACTAAGTAATGATTTTCTGGTTTCTATTATCTATTCTCCATGGTCATTTTTCACAGTAGAGCACAAATGCTTTCGTGATAGGCAACACCTGCATCCCTGGGCAATCATCCTTGGGTTGTTTCTGCTGTGAGCCTCACTTTGACCAAACAGCTACTGTTTAATTCAGTGCTGCCCTGCATTTCAATGGCCATTTATGACTGTGCAGTCTGGCAGGAAAATACTAAAAATACCATGAGGGAATGAATGCAGGATTATCATTTGGCAGTGATTTTCCTACCTTTGTGCCTGATGCAGCTCATGGAGGAGAGGGAAGAAAGGGGCTGTGGCAGTGCCCTGTCAATTTTTGGATGCCGCTGCTGCTGTTTTTCATCCCGCACTTTACAGAAATGAAGATGACTAGGCAAACCACATTCAACATCAGAACATAGGTCAAGAACCATAAAAAGGAATCATAAAAGGAATTAAATGTTCTGCTGGGAAGTATTGAGATGTTAAATTGCTCAGACTGGAATACAGTTTCTGTGTTTGACATACCTGTCTGTTGATGTTCAGACTTACTGCCTTTGGCAAAAAAGCTAACCAAAAATACAAGTATACTTAGCTGCAAAATTAATGTTTCTGTAAGTTAGGGGTTTTATTTTTCCCCAGTAAGCTGTTATATTTGCCTTTAAGCCATTAATAATCAAGACTTAACAAATTCCTGTTTCTGAAGTGCCTGAAAAAGCTCACCATTATTAGCATGCATCACATTAGTAATCCTTTTGATGCCATTTCTTATTTTGTCTTCAAGTTTACTGGGTAACATAAGGCCACATCAACAAGGAAGCCACAAAGAATGAAGGAGTGAGACAGTGAGAAAGTGAAGGAGTGAGTGAGCAAAAAAGGCAGATATTGAGAAAGTAAATCTTAGCTTTGTGAATTGTACCAGTTCATTTACACTTGCTTTCACACACACAGATCCAAAATTTGTGTTGCAGAAGGAATGAGCAAAAACCACCATAGAGAAAAGACAACATTGAATTGTAATCCATTAAAAAGTTGTTCTTGGATGGGTTTCAAACAGACCTTTGCAAAGATATTAAGCTTAGTAGTTCCAAGAGCCTAAAACTACAATTGCTCTGATCAACAAGATACAGCCATTTCAGCCGAAGTTGAAAAATTTAATTGCCTAAATTTCTTCACTTTAGGCAACCTCACAGAGCACTCGGACTTTCCTAATGCCAGTTCTAAGGAAAAAAGTGATCAGTGCAGCACACTTCAGGCACAGGTTTGTTTGCACACCTAGCCTATCATTCCCTATGAAAAACATGTGAGTGTCCCATGCCCTCTTGCCTTTTTTACTGGTAATTCTGTGTGTCTTCAGCTTTAATTCATTTGTCAGAAATTAGGACTTGAAATCACTAGAGGAATTCAAAGTATAGTCAAGGAGCTGTTTCAATCCACTGATAAAATTAACTGAGATAGCAGTTTCAAAGCTCTCACACTCCTGTGAGAACTCTAACTTCCTTTGGAGCTGGCTCTAGTTGGAGCTGCCACCATTGGTGGATCAAATTTGGTGGATCTGATTGCTGCAGATCAAAGGTGCATGTTATCAGAGTATTTTTCATTGACTATTTAATCTTCTTAGCCTATACTTCTAACTCCCTCAATGCATTGTACTAAGTCCTTCTGCGAAAATATTAGAAACTTTCATTTCCACTGCTTCTTCTTCATTGATTCTTTGGGTTAAAGGCAACTAAAGAAACTAAGAGACTCCGAAAGTGTACAAACTCACAGGCATTCCTTTATTAAATAAGCTGCTTAGTCTGCCTTATATTATCTTTTCTACAGAACACAATCAGCTTTTAACTGTGCAAGTGGGAATTCACTTTAACGTATGCTTCAGTAAGTGGCTGTGTTTCCATTTCAACACAAATAACAGTAGTATCCAAAGTCAACACAGACTTTCACCTTTCAGTAATGTTTTCAAATACTTTAGGATTTACTCTGGAAAAGTTTATTCCCTGAGCAGTGGAACATACTATTCTTTTCATAAAGCTTGGACCACATTATGCAGTCATTTCAAAAGATAATTTTCATTTATTTCTCTTAGGTTTTAAAAATATATATCTTTAAATTGTATATTCTTAACAATTTATAGTAATAAAAATATATAGCATATATAAACACTGACACTGTTCTGACCAGTCTGGTTTGTTTTGTAGAGTGGACTGACAATTAAGAAATCTTGTAGGCTACACTGACAATGTGGAAAATTGCACAAGGGTTTCAAAAAATGTGAATGTCAGAATAGGTTTCATGGCTGTCTGGGAGGTTCTGCCAGTTGTGGTTGTGCATCAACAGTTTTGTATTGGATGTTCCTTTGATGCTGTTTTTCAGGGATACATATTTAAGGAGTTACACATCCTAAATGCTCTGCTAGGAAAAACATTTTCCCATAACCACTGATCCAAAACACAGCCCCAGAGAGAAAGCAGTCTTTGCTCTCTTTTGGAGTCCTGACCTGGCTCCAGAGTCACCCTCAAAGGGGTGATCTCCTTACAGATCTGGATAAGATAGTCCAAATCTCCAGAAGAAGCTGATTGCTTAAGGGTTAAAACTAATGCTCTGTTAAGAGCTCAAGCCTTGAATAAAGTCCCGAGTTGCTTTTCAGGATTTCAAGTAGTAACTTACCAGCACAAGTTTGCTTTAATCTTCTAATTATTCAATAAAGCGTTTCCTGTCATTCTTATGTATCATTACTGGCTCCTGGTTGCTGACAGCTTATTTTTACAGCTTCCCTTCTCAGATGGTCTTCCAGAGAGGAGATGATTCTGAACAAGCTACTGGGATCTGCATTCATGGCAATGAGGTGACAGCAATATGTTCTCTGAAATAAATAGTTGCCATTTGCAAGGCTTTCTCGAGCTCATCCTCTTACAGAAAAATGAAGATATCAGAAAAATCGTCTTTGAACTGATCAAACATTGTATTAAATTTTCCCTTTTGTTGTACTCATAATGTCATCAATCTTATTTAAAACAAACAATTGTATTCATGCACAGAAGTGAATATGTTTCTGGAGGAAGTATTAAAGGGGGCTGGAAGTTTATTGTACTTTCTTCTTTTTATATGTTTAGCAAAGAAATACTTTAAAAATATGCAAAATTAGAATTACTCTCAAAAGATACAGAGTTGAATAACACATAAGTAGGGGATTATTTTTTGGATGGCTCTGACACTGACTCCTCAGGGGAATTATTAAAAATTAGAACACTGCAATCTTTGGAAAAGTTGGAATTGGATATTCTGTATTTTTACAGATTGTGTCTTTCTACTTGGTTAACCCAAATTAATCTGCCCTTCATTAGCAGATTCTAATTTGGTATAAATGCTTAATATGGGAAGCCTTAAAAACTCTTACATTTTGGTTTTGGGTTTAGATCACATGTTTAAAAATCTTAAGTGTATGAGAATTGAAACAAGAAGAAAAAGATGAAAAGCAAACTCTACATGGGAGATCAGACACTAACTTCTCCTAAGTTAGTGTCTTTTGCCATTGTTTGCAAAAGTAAAAGGGAGAATGTGTTGGATTTTCCAATTTTGTAGATAGAGTTTGTAGGTAGTGACAATCCAGTGAGCTGAACCACAGAAAATGTAGATGCTTACAAGTTTGTAGCACTACTGTGAGTGACATATGCAGAGGCAACCTTCATGCCCTACTCACCTTCCTTTTGATAGAATCATGCCCCTTACTGCCCTCAAAATTTCTCTTTTTCACTGGAAAATAACTGGCAAGGTTCCAAAATGAAGGTGAAAAAATCCCTAGACTTCTAAAATAGAACAGGCCAGGGAACCATCAGAGACCCTCTGCTACTGTTTAAGATTAATGTTTCGCTCAGAGAGGAGATAAGAGTTGGAGCTTATCAACCCAGGGATAACTTAAAAGACTTTCCTTTCTTTGATCTTAACAAGAACCCATTTATGCTTCTGTGAATCATCAGTAAATTTCCTGGAAGATCCATAGCTACTGTCACTGAAGAAGTGATTGATGTTTAAAATCCAAAGTTCACTCTCATTACTAAGTGTCACTGCAGCAAATACACTAAACTTATGGAAACACTGCTTTACCAACTTTACATCAATTGGTTGCTGGGAATATGTTGTAATACTGATTTGTAATTCAGAACATAAATGTTTCCAGCACTGTGTGGTAACAGCAATGTCAGCAGTCCTCAAAAATGTAGGCAGTTTTTCTTCTCATCAGCTGCACAAGTTTGAACCATTACTTTGTATAGTAGGTCTGAAGTTTGAACTGAGAAGTTATCTCAAGATACACTTTTAAATGTATGCTCAGCCACCTGCATGCTGCTTTTGTTTTCTCTTTATTTTTACATGGCATAAAACAATGAAAAAAGTGTATATAAAAAGAATATAAAGAGAAAAAAAGAAGAAAAAACCCAAAACAAAATAAAAACCTGTGGCGAGTGGGAGGAGGGACAGCACCCCAAAATAACCAAAATCAAACACATCTCAGAAGATTTAGCAGCTTATCAGAAGAATTTTTAAGGGAAATGGGTATGTGCCTGAGAAGGTTTGTAATTGTTTTCTTGCAAGTATATCTGCAATCAGAATTCCTGTTTCAGAGCAAAAAGGAATTTTTAGAGCAAAGCAACTGTGCCATGTAAGCTATCATGATTTCTTGACTTCAATGCAGTGATTTGTATCAGTGACAAATTGATTCCAGACAGGAGACATGCATGGTTATTGTGCCCTAAGGTTGTTACAAGAGTCAACTTAATTATTAAAGAATTTAACTGATAGTTAAGTATTCCAAATATCATGCGAAATATTTGTGGATAAACTGGTTCATCTGATAATTTGTTTCATCTGATAACTGAGTTCTACAAGCATAACTAAGGCCAAACTCTCCAACATTACAGACAAAATAGCAATACATTTTATATCTGTTGGCCATCTTCTGTAAAAAAAAAAAAAAAAAAAAAAGTGCAAGCATAAAAAGGATAAAAAATTGCTGGGAAGATTTACTTTTTGGTTTTCTTCTTTGAATTGACTTAGAGCATTAGCTGTGTCTCTTCATTTCTTCTTAAATAATATGTGGCTTCTTGGTATAACCTGTTTTCTTTTGAACCTAATAAAAATAACAAGTATAGATGAAACCTGCTCTAATCATGATCTATCAGATAGCTGACAGGCATGAAATTAAGAGAGCAGAGTGATAGTTTCACAGTTTCCAACAGATCACGCTATTGGTAGGTATGTTGCGAACTTCAATGAATATTGAATTTGTCCCAGTTTTCTAGAGTGCCTTTTGTGATGTTGTCTTTTCATTGTGGAAGCTAGAGTAAAAACAAAAAGCCAAAAGGTTAGGAAACATTTTAAATTTCTGTTTAGCAAACCAAGTTGTGGAAATTTCTTGCACTGTTCCCTTGGCAATTGTCATTTCCTGATGACCTTACACTCAACATGTCTTGGTCTGACATGTTTTTAGTTGATTTTACATCAGGGGAACTCCGCAGAGAGAACTTATTCATTATTACTACAAGTGAGATAAGAAGCCTGTCTTAGTGGACCTTAGTCAAACATCAAGAGCAGCAAGATGCCTGCACTTGGACTGCAGCTAATTTTTTTTCATAATGCACTGTATTAATTGAATTAATTTTCATGTCTAAGCAGAATTTAACTAGGGTCTTTTTTGCAACTATCATCCAATTTAGCAATTACCAACCAACTTAGAAGTGCAGTATTCCACAGAATCATAGAATCATGGAATGGTTTATGTTGCAAGGGATGTTACCATCAGTTTCTATCCCTCTGCCATGGACAGGGACACCTTTCACTAACCAGGTTGCTCAAAGACCAATCCAACATCTAGGGATGTGGCATCCACAAGTTCTCTGGGCAACCTGATCCAGAGCTTCACCACCCTCACAAAACAGAATTTATTCCTAATACCTAATCTAAATCAGCTCTCTTTCTGTTTAAAGCCATTGCTCCTTGTCCTGTCTCTGCATGCCTTTGTATGTGTTTCCTGTATTTTTAAGTGACAGACTGTAGATGAAAAAATTCAAAAAAGACTTATTAATTTTGCTTTAATGATAAAGATAATGTCTCAGTAGGCTGAGGCAGACTCTTTTTTTCAACCTCAGACAAAGGTTATGGTTACAATATTTATATGTATTCAAATTGAAAACATTTGAAATACAATTTTTGTATTCTCTGGAAAGCAGTCATTCATATAAAAAGTCTCATATGTTTGCTCAGCATAAACAAAAATCTCCCACTGTAGCTGAGAGGTACATTTTTATTCTCAGAAGAAATGTCACAAGCTTCACTAGCCAATACTGTGAGCAGTAGACTCTCCAAAATCATGGTTCATTAGGTAACTTTTCTGTTGTTCTGTTGGTGGGATTGGTTGGCAGTCTTTGAAATGTATTATGCTTTCTCTAGCAATTATTTATCTTTTCAGAGCTGCCAGGCTCCAGCTAAATACATATCCCAAGGTATTTTGCTCTTAAGGAATTTTCTAAAATAGTTTCTTTTTTTGACCTGAGAGTCTGGAATAACAACTTACAAGCCATTCCTCGACTTGTTTTTATTGTAGCATCACATAAAACTGCCTTTGTATAGAAGGCAAAGCCTTCCTAAAAAAAGCCTCTGGGAATCTTTTGACATGGTCAGGTTGAAGAGTAATCAGAGGGCTGAAAGTGATTAAAGAGACAAACCTAAGTAAAGGAGAAAGAAAGGCTCTTGAGAGTAATTTTTGCTTGTCTGAAAGGGGAAAGAAATGGCCTAACAAACACAAAAGTTGTGTTAAGTGATACAGTGAAAAGAAAACCTAGCCACACTGTGAGGAGTTCAATTAAATGGCTGAGTATGTTCCAAGATTATACCTTGCCAAATATCATTCAAGCTGATAATACACAGAACTCCTGCTCACCACAGGTCTCATTCATGAGAAACTCACTATCTTATTTTCCTTATCTCTAGGCCAAGAAGGACAAAGATTTCCAAAAACATACAAGCTAACAAGGTCACAGAACAATCGGTGGCAAAGGGTATAATCATTGTTTGTGAAATTGGATTTGAAGGAGCTGAAATTACTGCAGAAATGGCAAATCCATTTGCATCACCACAACTGTTTTATTCATTGAAAACCAGAAACAAAATTTTTCTATTTCTTTAATACAATCAGATTACAAAAATTCTTGCAATAATCACCCAGGTTATCACAAGATAAGATAATCACAAGACAATTCTGTACTTGTCTGAGAAAGCAAAAGATTAGAAAGTCTACGAGTAAACATCATCTTACAATGATTTGCTGCTTCCAGCTGTGATGTAATGTATTAACCTGGGTATCTAGTAAACTAACCTATTTTAAAATATGTGTATTTATACATGAAAAGTTAGAAAAAATACTGCAGATAAAATGAATAAAACATTTATTTCTTCATCATTCAGTAAATTAATTTGACAAGAAAACATTCCTTTAAGAACTAAGGTGTCCTTTAGTCTGAAGATGTATAAAGCATTTCCATAATGACTTCATGGGTATGTATTTATATCTAACAATACTTTTAAACAACTTGGGGTGTAATGAATAATTCTTAGAGGAAGGAAAACCAGTCATAAAAGAAATGTGCTTGAGTTGAATGTAACCAAAAATACCCAACAGTGGACCACACTGTAGGTATAGAAACTAGTCAGGTAGAGAAGGGGTACTTCGTGTAGATATCATGAAAGGTATCTCTGCTGCAAGCGTATCTTGAACTGTTTTTTTAAAGGATGTCTTTCTGGAAGAAAAGACCCTATTGGGTATTAGCCTTGTTAATGAGTATATGATTAGAAAGCCACACAGAAAACATGCAAGAATCAAAGTTGGGCCTTTCCACAGTCAGAAAGCCATTTCAAGCTGAATGAGCACTCACTTAGATGCATTTTCCCCAATGACAGAAGCATAGAAGAAAGATAGTTTTGACAATGAAATACTTCATGTTTTCAAAGGCATTTCCTCCTGTTTGTTTGGAGATATGTACAGGTGTAAAGTACAAAAGCAACTGTCAAGAGAATTGTGCTCAGACTTGCTCCTGCTGAGCTGCAGAACTGTCCTAAGGTCAGCCACCAGAGCAAGCTGAGCTGAGTTTCTCATGGGTGGATTTGTGAGAAATCACTGTCAGTCTCACAGGTAAAATTCCCTTCTCTGTGACTTTAAGAAAGAGCAATTCAATTGCCTGAGGACATTAGTAAGGGGGACATAAGAAATATGAAGTTGTAAGAGCACTGGTTTTCTCCTTTAGGCTTAGAATTCAGGTTTAAGCCAACTAAATTCCAACTCCAAGGTTTACCCAAAGCTAAGATGGCAAGCAAGTACTAAGAACCAATGACCACTATGAGATATTGATATCTCAAGAGGTCTTTGCATGGTCATATTGATCATGGTATCCAATACAAAAGATAACAGTCAATATTTTTGACAGCTTCAGATCCAAGTTATATAGAGTGAGACCCAAATTCACAGGAAAGATTAAGGAGAAATAATGCTTAGTGAAAAGGAAGATTTCCAGGAGAGCAGGAGCTCAGAAGACTAACAATCACTTGTGGATAAAGCAGACAAAACTATATTCAACAGCCAGATGACCATAATCAGGTTCAAAATCAAAGATTCATCTACATCTACTATTTCATGTTTTTAAATGTGCAGTACATTTGAAAAGCATATGATGCAGATGACAAAGTTAAAAGTTGGTAGGATAACTATTTCATTTATTTTTTAACATAGAGTAATGAAGGGTTTGCTTCAGAGAAAATGGTAGACAAAAAGAGTTTTTCTATGTCTAAGAATGGAAACATGAGATTACTACTGTAATTATAAATGCTGAACTTGGTTAGAATTCTCTACACCTCTCCAATTTACATTTTTAATATTTAATAAAAATCGTCTGCCTTCTAAATCATTATATGGCTTATTCTTCTACCACACACAAAGAATACGAATCATAAAAATTTCCATTCAAAATTTTTATTAAGATACTACAGATATAAAAAGATAATAACCCCAGTTCTGTGGCCTTCTCATTCACAGATTTCTATTGTTCTCACAATTCTTACTCCATTAGGGAACAATATAAGATCTTTCCTATAACTAAATTATTCAGTGGATAATTTAACATTCCTATATGTCTGCACAATTTCTTATTGGAAAATTTTTCATTTATTAAATAAAATAACAATGTTACAGTAGGAATAAATAGACTTATATGACCCACTATTACATGAAATATTTGGCAGATACTTTCCTAAAGTTTTTTGTTTATTAATATGTCTTATCTTTCAAAAAAAATAAAACTAAGGAATTTAGTTCATTTTTGCTAGGTATTCTGAAAACATCTTTTGAAGTAAAAAGACACATTGAATATTCATTTGGTAGTACACAGGCCTTTTAAAAATGTTATATTAAAATCTTGATAAAGTTAGCAAAAATCTTAAAATAGATCTTTTGCTTACTTGGAATATACCCTCCAGACAGGTCACCTTAACAGATTCAAAAATATAAATTAGTACTTGTAATAATTTCCTTCGGTCTATAAAATTCATACAGCTTCACAACACAAAACTGGCTGAAACAAAGAGTTTCAAATTCATGAACTCTGTAAGTTCAAAAACGAAGTGATTGTAACTAGTATACCACCTAGATGTGCCTTTTTTTCCTCAGAAATAAAGGAAGCCATGCTTCAGACAGAGTAGCAAGAAAATGCCCTGTGCAGAAAGCTTTTGAGTTGGTAACATCCATCCTTCAACAGCAGCCTGCTCTCCAACCTGCCAGGTAACCTGACACAGATTTTCTGAGTATTTATGAAACCTGATAAAGTAGGAAAAAGTACCAAAGCCTCAAAAGGCTTTTTTTTTTTTTTTCAAGTTTTCCAGTACACTGTAATAAGGGCAGACCATATTTTATACACTGCTTGGAAGTAACTTCCACTGCATTTTTGGGTCTACATGGTTTAGGGATGGCCTCTGTGTTTAACTTTCTGCTCATGTCTTTCCTCCATTAGCACAGGGGAGTGTTTCTTCACTTACAAACAGAACTATTTTTATAGAGAGACAGTCATTCAATATTAGACTCTCATATCTCTAACACTGATAACTGTTGCAGAACTCAGCATTTCTAGTGCCTAAATGTGAATATAGGATAAACTTTGGAGTTAATAATAACAAATATATCTATGTGAAAGTTAGTGTTTGCTTCGAAGATTGGGAGTAATATCATAACTCCAATGAAGCCAACATCTGGGCAAAACATAATCCAACACCTCAGCAATATATAATTCTGGGAAAAGAAGCATTTGACAGCGCAATGAAATTGATACAGCCCAAACAAACAAGTTTGTCCTCATAGCACTTCCACAGAGAAATAGGAGAACTGTTGTAAACACATTGGTAAAGAGTCTTTTAGGATTTCTTTCTTGACTTTTGCAAATCCTAGATAATAGAGAAAATTCAAACCCATCCTGAGCAGTAGGAGGTTCTTTATCCAACATTGTGACTTCTGCACACAATTTTAAGCTTGGCAATTTAAGAAATATATGAAAAACTACATAATATGGAAAGGTCAAGAAATACTTTCCCACCAGGCAAAACACAAGAGTAAAGAGGAAAGGAGGTAGATCTAAATAACTAGATAAACCATTCAGGAGGGAACATTATAGACTAGCATCTCCTCTGAGTTTACATAACAACAGAAAAACAATTACCGGGTGAAAAAGAAGGAAGGAGAAGGAGCCACAGATGGAAAATACATCATTTCATATGCAAAAGATAAATCATCTGAGATTTAAAATACTGTTAGAGAGGCTTGATGCTGCATAGTACCATGTGAGAGGCCATCAGGATGCATGACTTAAATTATTTTCCTGTTTTTTTCTATCCATGAATTGACTTCATTTTGCTTGTCAGGGTCCTGAGGATGCTGCCAGCCCCCATGGGCCTGACCCAGCTTGCTTGGGGGTCTCCACATGCTCTGCCCCCAGGTCCAGCAGCAGGGGGATGGTGGCCTGTGCTGGGGTCACCTTGGCTGGCCTGCCCTACTCCAGCGGGCCCTCACCATGCCCTGGTACCTGCCTTTACTCCAACCTGGTCTTCAAACAGGCTCAGGCTTCCTACAGGAAGGCAAGTCAGGCCAAGTGCAAGCCAAGAAGCATGACAACCCAGCTCAGCTCTCACCAGTGAAGTTCTACTGCTGGGCTCCAAAGAGCTAGGATTTCACCTTGGGTTTAATATCCCATATATACCCAAAACAAGATGATATTCACAGAGCTGGGAGCACTTTCCCCAAATCCCTGAAGCACAAAAAAAGGGCTGCCACTCCCACATTACTTTTGTGAGCTCCTCGCGAGTTCATGCAAGCAGGACACTTCAAATTTATCATGTATTTCTGTTGCAGAGTAGTCGTATCTTTCCTAAAAAGATGAAAACAAATCTAGAGAAAGCGTGTATCACTCTAAACATATTCACAGTAGGTCAAAAATATGCAGGATCAAAAATATGTCTCTAGCTGAATAGCTTCCCACCCAGATGGCTGCAAAGCTTGCTATATCAATAAATTTCCTGACACCTTAAAATTGAAACACCTAGACTTTCCTCCTAGTTAAATATTTTTCTTTTTTCTTTCTTCTTTAGTTATGATATGATGATTAGATTTTTTTTTGTCTCAAAACCCATGACTAAATCTCTTTAATTTTAATGATGTTATTGGAGCTCTTCAATCATAGGGTTAAGCCTTTCCTCTAGCTCAAGGCATCTCAAAATTACTTTCATAGAATGGAAATCAGAACATTCATTAAACATTAAACATTAAAATGTTGCAGTATTGACGCAGGACTCAAACTCTACAAATATATCTCAATACAATATATATTCCTAAGTGATGTTTCTCCTGGGACCTACAAGCTAACACTGCACCTCTCAGAGTCTGTACAACCCAAGGCAGCTCTGATCTGTCTCAAGATGTCCAAGAGATCCTGTAATTCCATCACAGTAGCAGTGAGAACTTTGCAAATGAAGGCTTTTCAAATGAATGAGATATTAAGGCCATTATGTTCTGACTATTAAGACAATGTTGGAATTTTTTTAAAGCCTGGCATATAAATGAAACAGACACATTTTGCTGTGCTTTCATTAAACCAGAAAAAGTACAAGAGCAAAACTAATGTTTTGCTCTGAGATGCAGGACTCTCTTTAGAATACAGGATTCAGACCCATAGAATACCTGCTTTAACAAATTCTGAAGTCTATTGCCATTGAAAGATTTGTTAAAACAGATTTGGACAGAAGATTTTTTGCAACAAGAAATTGTGTCTTCCTGATATTTACTTTATAAAAAATCCTGACTAGCTCTACACAACCTGCTACACAGAGTAACAACTATGCCTAAAATATAACAGTGAGGTTCTGCCCTTGGTTATGCAGGTAACTGTGGAAAAATGATAAAAAACTCCATAGCACTCAGGGGCAACATGTTTTTTAAAATTAAACTTACTAGTTTTGAGATCAAGAGAAAAAGCATCCTAATCTCTCCTTACTCTTCTGGGTGATGACGAGACAATCACTTCCCACAATTAAAGTAAGGGCAATAACTGCATCTCTTTGCAAACACCTGGAAGATCTATTACTGCAACATGCAATATTTGACTTAAGTATCAGAGCACCTAACTCCAGATGCACATCCCCAGAAACCACAGCTCACACTGGAGTACTTAGACATTTTAAAAAATTGTCAGCACAGGTTATGGAATAACAGGCAGAACAATCTGAAGGTCTTTGGCCTCCCAGGGTTTTTATGAGACCAAAGAACACAGAAGGGGTGTCAGTTCGCTCTTCTGTTCACTGTGCACGTTACTCAGTGAAGGGCACACTCTCAGCAAACCTCATGGCTGTGCAGACAGCTCTTGGCCACTGCTCCTCTGCAAAGCAGCTAGAAAAGGGACCATGGTCTGTACAAGGCCCCTAATTGTCCATTTCTGACAGTGCATTAAGGCAGACAGCCATGTAATGTTTTGGAATCTCTCTCCACATTTGGGTGCCATGTTTCCTGACTACTTCAAGGCTGCTTGCTGTAGTAGACAGCTTACAAGTCCTTGGTGCAGTCTACATGTCCTTTATTCCCTCTGTCTAAACTGAGATCAGCACAGGTACCTGTCTCAAAGACATTTACTAAAACTGGATTTCTGAGTCATGCCAGATGGCTGCCCTTGTGTAGCTGATCCTTCTTGGACTTTGTTCAGATGGAACAGAGGGAAAATATGACGTTATAGTCCGTGGAGAAGGCATTGGCCTCATCAGAGCCA
The DNA here is from genome assembly GCA_013401135.1 of Cettia cetti. Taxonomy (NCBI): domain Eukaryota; kingdom Metazoa; phylum Chordata; class Aves; order Passeriformes; family Sylviidae; genus Cettia; species Cettia cetti. Next base: position 21,712 of record VZUI01033827.1, read on the forward strand.
CTAACTCTCTCTACACCCATCACATCTCCTCACAGCATCCTGCTAGAGACAGCATCAGCCTAAGCCCATGAGGCCAGCTTTCTGTGGTGCGAGGCCAAGGCTGAGGCACAGTGACAGCTCTTTGAAGGACTGGGAACAGTCAGACCTGGCAGAAGTAGAATCTATATTGTACTCATTTTCTGGACCCCAGCATGCCCTCTGTGCTGGCCCTTACTCAGATTTCCTGTGATGAAGAAGCACCTCCTTACCACAAGGCTAGAATCCAGGCATGGATCAATGTGTCAGTAGCACATAGGAGGAGGAAGAGGAGGAAGAGGAGGAGGAGGAAGAGGAGGAGGAGGAGGAAGAGGAGGAGGAGGAGGAAGAGGAGGAGGAGGAGGGGGAGGGGAGGGGAGGGGAGGGGAGGGGAGG
>VZUI01033828.1:0-26100 GCA_013401135.1 Cettia cetti
GCCTTAATGGGCCATTATCAGCAGATATCCCCGTGGAGGGAGGATGGTGGTGAAAGAGATAAGAAACACTGCCCCACCTGGTTTTAACAGCTGGGCCATTATCAGAAAGCATCTGCCCCTCTCCCCCTGCAATTAAAAGAGATAAAGGAAAAAAACCCAAAATATCTAAAAAAAAAAAAAAACCAAAAACCAAACCAAAACCAAAAAACCCCAAAACATTTCCCCAACTGCTTTCAACAGATGAAATAGAATACACATTTTTTTGGTTCCACAACCCAAGACAAGGGCAAAGTGCAGGGTCCTGAATTTTGCTTACAACAGCCCCAGGCAGTGCTACAAGCTGAGGGACAGAGTGGCTGGACAGCGAGAAAGCTGCCCAGCAGAAAATGATGTAGAGGTGCTGATTGACATGGTTGAACATGAAGCAGCAGTAGCCAGGTGGTCAAGAAGGCAAATGGCATCCTTGCTGCTATTAGCAATAGTGTGACCAGCAGGACCGGGGCAGTGACCGTCCCTGTTTGTTTGATACTGCTGAGGCCACACCTTGAGTCCTGAGTCCAGTTCTAGGCCCCTCACAATCAGAAGGACTTTTAGGGGCTGGAGCAAGTCCAGAGAAGGGCAATGGAGCTGGGGAAGAGCCTGGAGCACAAGTCCTGTGAGGAGCAGCTGAGGGAGCTGGGGTGTTTATCCTGGAGAAAAGGAAGCTCAGGGGAGACCTTACTGCTCTGTACAACTGCCTGAAAGGAGACTGTAGCCAGGTGGGGGTTGGCCTCTTGCCCCAGGTACCAGTGACACAACAGAAGGCTCAAGCTGTACCATGGGAGGTTCACGTTGGACAACACGAAGAATTTCTTTACTGGAAAGGTGAAGAATGGACTGCTCAGAGATGTGGTGAAGTCACCACACCTGGAAGTGGTCAAGAAATGATGGAATGTGGCACGTAGGTCTAGGGTGGCATTTGGTCAAAGGTTGAACTTGATGAACTTGGAAGTCTTTTCCAACCTCAGTGATTCTGTAATTCTCTGATTTTGGTTGCATCACTTTTGCCTTAGGACAGGATGTAAAACTGTATGTAGTGGGGTATTTCTTCCTGTCATATATGGTTAGTAACCAAAAATCTCAGGACTTCAAGACCTATTAGTATATTCATGTCCTCATGAAGAGACCTGTCTGAAATTTCTCCCTGGAAATCTATACATTTCTACTTCCCCCTTCAATTCAAACCAAATTGTTCCATTTCATTCCCATCTCTCATTTTTATTACAATTTATCCTTGTGGTTTTCTCTTGGATGACTGTGATTATGCAGCTACTGGCAGCACTGCTTTTGCTGACATAATCTTGTCTCAGTTTATTTCTGAGTTAGAGTGGATAGTAGCATACAGTCAGGAAGATGCATCCTTCAAGGTTATCACTGTGGATGACAGATCTGATTTGGTTGCTTTTATATTTCAAAGGCAAATCACAACCAATAATATGCAGAATAAATTTATAGTTTTTACTTGCTGGAGCAACATATTTAGATCCAAACAAGGATGTGAAGAGTTTCTCAGGTGTCGGATTCGACTAAGGACCCAAGAATGTTGCAGTAACCAAATAATTCCAAAACTCTTAAACAGTTTTTTGCACTTTTTTCCATGTTGGAAAATCAGACAGCATAGCCTTTTGCAAATAAATTTTGTAGTGAGTGGGAGATTAGGTCAAAATTAAGTAAGGTCATCCTGCAGCCTTCTCCAATTAATTTATTTTTCATTGACAAGTTATTAAATCAGAGATTCTTTCTTTGTGAGATAGAAAATTCTAGTCCTAGGGAGAACAAATTGGTCCAATGCATGTTCAAGGGAAAAAATTAATTCCTATAAAAAGACCATAGCGGGAAGCTAATTTATTCTGAATTTGTGCAGCTGGAATCAAGAGAATCTTGTCCAGGTACTCTTCTGCACATGTAGCAGCAGTTCATGAAGATTAAATTTTTCAGCTTTGTGGAAAAGAATATATCCTTAACACTGGCTTTTCTGTTCTTCGCATAATGAAATTATACTCTGCAAGATTAACTAGATTTATTACTCTAAATACACTGACATAACCAACAAATTTTTATGATCCCTAGCTGATTCTCTGTATGGGATCAGTATAGACTAGTCATGATTTAAGCAGTGGAGTCCATTCTATGCAACTTAGGTTTTAAGTCTTCATGGCCATTTGAAAACAATAATCAGCCAAAGAATTTATTTATTTCATTTGCATTTTCTTTAAGTTTTTTTTTCCTATTCTTGCAGTCTTGTCAAACTTTTTCTTTTCAGTGGTGTTCAAGGGGTTTATTTCTGTCAAATATTTGACGTTCATAATAGGTGCATCAGAATGTAGACGAAATGAACATAATTTACTAAAAAGCAAAGCTTATGGAAATTATATTATCTCCTCACTTAAGTAAATACATGAAATCATGGATATTTGTGCTTAAAACACAAGAGTGACCCATAAGGTATTATACCTATTTTCAGTACTAGAGTTAAATTTTAAAAAGATAAATCAATAGTTCTTTATCACTTGGGAAGAGACTATCACACATTTTCATAATGAGAACAGGTGAAGTTAAGTAGTGGAATTATCCCTGGTATAGTGATGTGCTAGGATTGTCAGAATTGGGCCAGGGTTCCTTGTGTGATACTATTTAATAACAATGTTTTCATTGTTTAGAACTTTAGTACATCTATGTAAAATAATCCTTCTTATTACATAAAGCACATTAAAAAAATTAAAGCAGTTCAAGTGAGGTTTTCCTAAACCAGCACAGAAAGAGAATACAAGTAAATGGGAAATTATTATTGCACAGGCCTATGCAATTACATAGCTCTTCAAACCTCATTTACTTGAAAGTAAAGTAGAAGAAGAATTTCCGTGCATTTAATTGAACATGAAACCACAGTGTTTATTGTTTACATTACACCTTATGTACACACCAAATTTTGTTTAATAATTATAACATTTATTTTCATTTTTTTTTCTTGATTCTTCTTCTATAATTTGAAATTCAGGCTGTATCCTTTTGAATATACTTCTCTTTTTGAGAAAAGGGGTTTGATTTGAGGACTAAAATTTGTTCTGTTTTGATATCTGGTTCCCCATGGTGCACGACTGTGGTGAAACTGACATATTATACATATCATAGGAAGTTAAGGAATCTGTATTTGTAGAGGATTATATTGGGGTTCCTTGACATATCCACCAAGTCTTGGGAAATGATTGATACTGTTGACTTTTGACTCTTTTGTTCTATTTGTGCTGTAAACCTGCTGTGCATTACTGTATTGTATTCACTTTGCTCCTTCTTTATCAGAACTGTGAATTTCTTTTTTTTTTTGATGGAAAGACTGTGTTTGATTTTTTGTAAACTTTTGGAAAAGCATTGCAAATCTATATTCTTGATCCCTCTGGTTCATAAGCATGACAATAAATACACTAATAATTAAGAATGGAATTGTCCTGCAGATATTTTAGCAGGTTGCCCAGGGAAGTAGCAACCATCCCTGGAACGGTTTAGTGGTGAACACAGTGCTCACTTGATGGTTGAATTCAACTATCTTTTCCTACGTTAACAATCCTGCTTTTTCTTGCTCCTTCATGCAGTGATTTTACCAGTTCCTCTTTGATCCGTGCAATAATCTGCTTCTTTTGATGATGAATATACTCTGAAATCTATTCCCTTCAATTACTTCCCTAGATCTGCAGGAGATATTATACAACAGGGGAACAGTATAGATGTAGAAAAATACCTAGCGATATTAAGGACACAATTGGAGCACAAATAAGATGTAACAAAAAAATGCAACAAAGTTTGCAAAATGGTGAAACTTTCAGTCCTTTAAGGTTGTTAAATATCCTAATAAAATCATGAACAAACACTGGTTTCAGCCATTTGCTTCGTACCACTATGTATCAAGATGGGTTTAACGTTTCATCTCTGAAAAACATTATGGTTATTGAATTCTGCAACAATGTAATTATCTATTTATTTCATCATCTTTGCTTGAAATAGCAACATGAAACAAAGACATGGGATACAAACATGATTTATTTTCAAATATAAACCTCCTGGCACTTGCAAGGAGTGCCCTGCTGCAGAGCCTTGTAAGACTGAAGGATTCTAATGGGCTCACCACCTCATGCAATAGAAATTGCATTATTAAAGTCCTTGTGAAATTAAAAGTTTTAGCTAGTTCTTCTTAACTAAAATCTTCATATTGCCTTCCTTTATTGCAGTTATTACAGCACAGTTTAGGAAAGTACTTACATCTTTTTAAAAGGGCACTGCCCCTAATTACCAGCAAAAGAGTCTGAGTAAAACACCACAACAAACGCGTTTGTACTTGGAGAAATAATTAATGCAGCTGTGGGCCAACTTTCAGGTTCCTCCTATTGTTTCTTAGATTAATTATGCAATCATTCAGTTTATAACAAATCTCAGTATACACCTAATTGATGAACATGGTAGATCAAGAGTATCTTCAGTCGAATCCCTTGTCAAATGACTTAGTCAAGGATGTCCAGCTCTTTTTCGCTGTGTAATGCGACAGAGTTTCCCTTCATTGCTTCCTGTAAATCAATGTTCTTGGCAAGGAGATGGACCTCAAATCATAGAATCATATACTCATTAACATTGGAAAAGACCTCTAAGACAATCAAAACCAACTATCAACCTGGCACTAAGTTTTTCTTTAAGTGCCATATCCACACATTTTTTTTACCTTTTATGAAACAGTAGCCACTTCCCTGGGAAGTCTGTTCCAATGCTTTACAACTCTTTCTGTTAACATTTTTTTTTCTAATATATAATTTAAACCTCATCTGGAACAACTTGAGAATACTTTCTCTTATCTTTTAATTTGGTACTTGAGAAATATGAGCAACACCCACCTCATTACAACCTCCATTCAGGTAATTGTACAGAGTGATAAAGTGCTTCTTGTGTCTTCTTTTTTGAAGCCAAATATCCCCTCTTCCTTCAGCTGTCACAAACATAAGTTTGTGTTTCAGACCCTTCATCAGTGTCATTGCCTTTCTCTGGACATGCTCCAGGACCTCAATGTCCTTTCTGAAGTGAGGGGTCCTGTCACTATAGGAGACGCAATGAACACATGCACACTACCAGGTCAGGAAAGAAAGAAAAAGGCAGATTATTTTGTGACTACAGTTTATATAGATTTTGGACATTGACCATGGATTGGAGGATGAGATTGCCACCTCTCCAATGACACTGGTCAAACTAGAAGTCCATCAAGTTTCTTCTCCCCAAGAGAGGAATGTAAACAACAGCAAAGCGTTAGATAAACATTCTTTTTGTTTACATGAAAATGCATGAGAACTCTGAGAATCTGACTCCAAATATGAAAACATTTCAGAAAGCTGAAAAGAATTGTACAAGAACAAGGCAACAGGGTCCAAAACTAAACATAGCACTCCAGCTTCATTCCCTTAGTATGAGGAATAAACACTGATATATCCTGCTGGCCACACAATTGCTGATACAAGCCAGGATGGTGTTGGCCTTCTAGGTCACTTGGGCACACTGCTGGCTCATATCTGCTGGCTGTCAACCACAACCACCCAGTCCCTTTCTGTTGAGCAGCTCTCAATCCAGTCCTCCTCCAGCCTGTAGTGCTGCCTGGGGTTGTTCTGACCCAAGAGCAGAGCTTGACACCTTATTGAACCTCATGCTGCTGTCCTCAGCCCAGAGATACAATATGTGCAGAGCCTTCCACAGAGCCTGTCTACTCTCCAGCACTCCCACCCAACTAGGTGTTGTCTGCAAACTTACTGAGGATGCACTTGATCCCCTTGTCCAGATTGTTGCTGAAGATATTAAACAGGATTGGACCCACTGCTGAGCCCTGGGGAACCCCACTTGCTAACAGAGTTTAGCTCCATTCACCAGCAATCTCCAGGCCCAGCCATCCAGCCTTTATTTTATCCAAAGTGTACCAACTCAGGACATGGACATCCAGTTTCTCTAGGAGAATGCTGTTGAAAACAGTGTTAAAATGCTGTTGAAACACTGACCTACTGGTTGTCCTGTACTTTTTTGCCTGATGGCACTCCAGGGGTTCTTTCCCAAGACCTTTCCTGCACTCAGGTCAAAGTAGTGCTGAAGTGAATGAAGGCCTGTAATTCCCTGAATCATCCTTCTAACCATTCTAGTAGGTGGGTGTCAGAAATGACAATTTCCAGTCACCTGGGACTTCCCTTGTTGGCCAGGTCTGCAGATAAATGACTGAAAATGGTTTGGTGAGCTCTTCTGACAGTACTTTTGGGTGAATCCCATGAACTTCTGTGGTCTAAGTGGCGCAGCAGGTTGCTCACCATTGTCTCATGTATTATGAGGGTTTCATTCTGCTCTGGGACAGGGTAACTTGATGAAAATTGGTCTTACATTTAAGACTGAGGCAAAGGAGGTATTGAGTACATCAGCCCTTTACCCTGACATCCAATAAAAGATAAAGATTCTCCTTAGCCCTTCTTTTGTTGCTTTTCTAGCCTCATAGGTGGACATAGTGAGGCTAGAAAAATGACTGTGGGATTCAATGTGGTGGTGATCAATGGCAGTGGAAGCAAGCTCTGCTGTTCTTCATCATCCACTGAGTTGGTCAACTCAGCATGGAAATCTATAAGTTCCGTTAAGCGGGACTCCTTCTTCACCATTCCCAGCTGACCACTCTAAGTAACATCCTTTGTCCTTTGAGTATTCCAGGAGTGGCCTACAAAAAAATACTGAGCAGTTCACTCAGAACTTGGGGGTACACCCTATCAAGTGCCATGAACATAAGTATATCTTATTTCTTTAAATGTTCTCTAACCTGCTCCTCTTCTTAGAGGAAATTTTAGACTCTTTTAGACTTTAGACTAGTCCCTTGATTTAGGCTTTCCTTCTCATATCAGGAACCTTGGATTCCCACTAATTGGTCTTACCAGGAGTGATTAAGGCATAGAGGCCTCGGGGGCTTATTTCATGCCTTTTGCCACCAAGAAAATGCAAAATTGCTCTTTTGCCATAGCTAATCGCTAATATTTTTGATAGTAGCACCTCTGGAAAGCATGTAAATGAAAAAAATACATAGGAAGGAAGAAGAGTATCAGTTAAAGGGATAAATCAAACAACTCTCTTGCAACCAATTGGAGATTTTGAGCTCTTTAAAACAGCAGAGTAGTAATTGCTCTTTCCAATTAACTTGTCTATGGATTTCCCCTCTAAACCCTTTCTTAAATATTTCCTTCTGTTACCTGCTTTTTCCTTTCACTGTTTTTTAAAAGCTGTGGTATCTTCAGAGTGATTCTGAGTGCAAGTGGGGGAAAACAATAAGATCTATGCAATATAAAAAAATGACCTATTTTTAAACATTCCTCTGAAAGTTGCTGACTCTTGCAAGAAGAAATCTGCCATAAGAATGAAACTTTTTCAAGAAATTTTGTACTGGAAGTAATTTGTTTTGGTTTGAACGAGTTATGACCATTTAAATCACCTATTGAATTGTGAATGTCTCCCTCCATAGGCTGAGTGCACAAGCAGAAAATGCTACAGCAGTGACCCATATATTAATATACATGGAAAAAGTTTGCCTGTTTTAGCAGTTCTCTGCAGGCTGGAGAAGGCATAGACAGACATCTGATGTATTTCAGCAATCCCCTCCCTCTGGAGAGGAATATTCCTGAAGACTAGAAACAGATTTTACTGAGCTTTGGCCCTCATGCTGCATGTCACTTGATAAATGAAATTTTAGTGGACAGCTGTATTTTGAATACAGTCCTAAAGTAAACCTCTGAGGACTCCAGAGATCTCTAAACATTGTTCTTGCTCTTGCCTTTATTCACAAGCTGCATGAGGGGAGGTTTACATTGGATGTTAGGAGGAATTTCTTCAAAGAAAGGATGGTTAAACATTGGAATATTCTGCCCAGGGAGATGTGTTTAAGAAAAGACTGGATGTGGCACTTAGTTGTCTGATCAACAAAGTGGTATTAGTTCATAGGTTGTACTTGATATCTCAGAATATTTTTCCAACATAATTGATTATGTGAAATTATTTTAATTTTCAGTCAAAAAAGAAAAAGACTTTTTTCCCACACAGTAAATCAATAATGAACTGTGCATCAGTCAAAGCCTGTCCTAGTGTCTTGTCAAGTTTTATTACTGATTGGAATCACATAATCAATTCAATCAGTTCCACAGCAAGAAATCATAATGAAATAGAGACTTTTGAAGATGTTTAGGTGCTTGGAGATGTAACAACTCCAAATACCTTCAAGAATATTGTCATTCTCCTATCAATAATACTTCTCTTTGGATAAACTACTGCTTATACATAGTGCAGTGTGAGTGAAATCCCAGTTGCAATGTCTGATGCCTGATTACAATAGTTTGCTGTAATTAAGAACAGAAATTGTTTACAACACAAACACTGATAAAATCACAGTGAGATCCACATGTTTAAGTTTATTAAACATTCTCTGGGTATTGCTGCAATTTAGATTTTTTATGCAATTATAAGTTATAGAACCTCCTGTGAAGTATTTTTTTTCTACTTCATATGAGGTACCTTTTACTTGTTTCATATTAGTAAATAGCTGAGATTCAATCTTGGCATAAAAAACTAACCAGTCTGTGTTTTCATCTGAATTATTCCGATTGTTAAATAAGTATTTTTTTTCCTTCTTTTGGCTACCGCTGCATTTTACAAATCAGGGACAATCAAAACTTATGTTGCAATAAGTGACATCTCAATATTTCCATCTAAAAGTTTATTTTAAAATTACCAGATATTTATATTAAATAAAGCATGTGAATGTGTGTGTCCTAATATAACTGGATGTTTCATTAGGTAACTTCTAGAACTACAAAAATATTTATTATGGCCAGAATGACAGTTGAAGCACATGCAACCTGCTGAAAGCATGACATATTACATTGTATCCAAAACCAACAGATGGTGATAGGAAGCAGACAGCTATTATTTAGGGCCCATAAAGTTTTGGCTTCATAATTTGTTTGGGAAAGTTAGGCTATGGGCTAACTACTAAGGATAGCCTATATAAAAGTGGTATTTTAAAGAGATGGTAGCAACACCCAAGCAGATCCAAATATACTCCCATAACAGCTGATGCAATCCACACAGCACCATACATGCTGAACTCCTCTCTGCCTAAAATCAGAAGACAAATGGACAGGTTATTTGTTTAAAGTTGTGACTTTATTTCCAGTGAGACAAATGTTTTGCACCACCTTAATCAAACATACTGTAACCTTTTGAAGACAATATCCTAAGAAATACCAGAGAGCTTCTAAAGCATGTGAATTAGTGCTAGGTCAATGGCTTTCCTCTATATAACCATATTCCCTCTCAGATATTTCCCTGTGTATTGAGCTGAACTGAAGCAGTGTTCACAAATAAGTCCAGATGGCATTTGTTCTAAAATTCAGAAAGCTGAAAATCTTTCCTCCTTTTACTCTTGTATTTCTACAGACCTCTGTAGTAAATTGCCAATCCCTCACAGGCACAATATCAAAAGCAGGGGCAGAATACTTAGTGCGGTTTCATGCTCTGTGCAATTTAAAAGACTTACACATTCAAACTTATTTTTAAGCCTTTTAAACCATAGAACTTCATATCACAGCTTAGTAGTTCCTTTAATTTCTTGTAATAGCTACAGTGTTTTTAAAGAAAACTGAGCCAAATGAAGTGTGATTGACTATTTATATTAAGTGCAACCACCATTACCTGCATAAAAATTTTCCAGCATCAACTTACAGGTATGAAGTGGGAATATTTTCTTTTCTACATAATTTAAAAATCAAATTGTATATATTTATGTGTAGATAGCCATAAAAAGTACAGCATCAATGAAGATTTTGGCCTGATTTATGGCCTTGACCAACATAATTTCTAAATCACTGGAAAATAAATTTGTAAAAATTGATCACTGCATCCTTAACAAAATTATAAAATATGGAGAAATAAATAGGTGTTAGAAGAAAATTTCTTTAAAGAAGTGTTAAAATTTTGTTCAGCTGTCCAGCTGGAAAAGCAAGGAAGCCAAACTAAACCAGAGAGAGATACCTTGTGAAAGCAAAAGTAAAAAAACCCCAAAACAAAACAAAAAAAGCAACAGACAACAAATCCTATCTGAATATCATTGATGAAGATTCAAAATTTTTCAGGAATGGTTGCTCCTGGCTTTTTTTTAATTAGGGGAAATCTATAATAAAGGAATCAGAAATGATATGGCAATCTATTCCTAAGTAGTGCTCGTGATCAAATTTTTGCGTGTCAAGAGCCATAGAAGGAGTTTACAAGAGGAGATGAGCTTAGCAAAGGCCTATTCCACTTACGCCACTTGGCATAGTCCCACCATAAATGAAATCAACTATAAATCAAGCCAGACAGTTCAGAAAACAGGAGTCAGGTTCTTATGATGCTGGTGTTAATCAGAGATGTTAAACAGTTAGGTACAGGTCTTTTTGAAACTATGTCAGAAAGAAGCTAAGACATGGGAGTTGTAAAGCACAGCTACAGCTACAAAAATATCAGTCAGTTTTTGGATTTCATTTTGAAACCCCCTATGTTTATGATTATTAGTTCAATTAAAAACCTTTACATTATGGACATGACCCTCTGGCTAAGTGGAGCAATTCAGCTAGCTAGTGGCAGGGGAAGTGCTCCCTTAGCAGGACTCTCAACACAGGCCATTTTGGGTGGTCTACAGTACTTTCCTCTGCCAATGTCTACAGGTTTGCATTTTGGATGTTGGAAGTTACACCTCTGCTTATATCTTATGGACAGATTTTCCATAAGCTCATCTAACACATGCTTCAATCTGGAGATAACTCATCAAAAACTTCTTAGGTGCCATATATTGTTTTAGACTGATTTCCTTCTAGTTTAAATGACTGCATTATGACTTAGTTATCGCATAAGTCACTGGGTGTCACTCACCTTATCTGCTTTCATGATTTTTTAAACCTTGATCATGTATGTTATGATCATGTGTAGGTTATACTTTGCCTAAATAAAGAATTAAAATATTTTCTGTAACAACTCATTTTTTTAATCCTGAGGTTATTTTAGGTTTTTGTTTCTGTACATTTCTAAATGCAGTATGTCCATCTCGAGATGCAGAAGTTGGAGCTGCATAGAGTACTTAAAATGTTGGTGCAGCAAGGTCTTTAATAGAGCAAAAGTATGTTCTCTGTCTTGTTCTCCATACCCTTTGCAGTGATGTACAGTATTTTCTGGGCTTTTTTTGGCTGATGATGAATGTGAAGCCATGTTTTTCAGATATGTCAATGTATAGGGACATGACAATTAATATTTGGTGTACATCTAATTCAGGTAGTTTTTTAGAGAAACAATTGTTAAGGCAATACTGCACGTATTTTGCAACTGACGGGTTTCTAGATTTGGGATCACTGTCAGTGACTTTAAACTGGAGTATTGGAAAGAATTACACTACAATTATCTCCTGGTTATAACTATTACATGGTAACTGTTTTTCAAATTGGTGACCTTCAGCCCAGTTGGATTTTTTTCCTACTGAACATATCTCTAAACATGTTCAGAGATTATAACAGTCTACAAAAAAGTCATATAGTACAGATGTATATTTGAACTAGATTTTATGTCCTTACATTTTTTTATTTAATTCATTAATTTCATCTGGGATAGAGTCATATTAAATGTTTTTCAACTGAATGCTCAATGGTGGCATAATTTTAGTGGTAGTTTTTTTATTTGGTATGCTGTATGACACCCATATGTTTTAACTCCTCTGAAAGAGAGCCTCATTGATAATATTATCAATGTTGTTCAAATAATATACAAGAATAGCTCAATTATCCCACTTATTTTCATCTACTAGCTAATTTAAACTCTTGCTGGTATCCGTGTCTGGTTTTGCATCTGCACTTGGAAATTTCTTCATTTTAGCTCCCTGTGGTTTTTTTTTTTAGTTACCTTGTCTCAATTTTTATTAAGACTGCTTTTCTTTGGTAAATTTCAAAAACTACTTTTAATCTTCATCCAAAGTTATTTGTGGTCTTCCTTGTCCTTTATTGTTTTACAGTACTCTGTTATCTGCTAATTAATCTTCAGTATTTATCACTGTTCTTCTACCTGTGCAGCATCAGAAGGAAATTCAATGGTTCTTCAGGCATATCCTGTAATTTTTCTCTCTATATTTGATCTAATGTATAAGCTTGAACTTAGTGAATATCTCTATGACAACAACTTGCAGGTCAGCTTATCTTCTCTTCTCCTTCTCTAATCAATGCTTTCTTTATTTTCTCACTCGCTTTCTCTGTTTCTTGATTGGCATTGATGGTACCGCCATCCAGCCTATCACTCAAATATATAATGTGGTTGTGACATTTTTCTTCAATTTCTAGTTTTTCAAATCTGGAACTTGCTCAAAAACCTGATGCTTTTGTGAGTATAATAACTTCAGAAGTGGGCGTTATGGATATTTCTTTCCCAAGTAGCCATATGGCTAAACCTCTTCTCCAGACTTTTATCATACTGTGTTTCAGTTTTCACAGCACCCTTTTCTGTGGCTTTGCTTATACGAGTCATAATTCTGCTACAAGAATTAATTTCTTATCTTTTTATTTTCACCCTGTTTCACCACCCTATGGTTATTTCACAAGTGACTCTCACTTTCATTTGACTCATAATATGAGTTCTTACCATTCCCTGTTTCTAGCATACCTTTACTTTCTCCCAGGCTCAAACACATTCTCTGGAAATACACTAAGTGAAACAGTCATTCAATTAACCCCTCCATGCACCACGTTGTGATGAACACCATAAAACTGCCAGAAAATAACTGAAAATTCTACAGCACTACCATAATACAAGCAACATTTTCGTCAACAGCATCCTTTGAAAGAATATTGTGAAGATTGGTTTTGTAAGAATGAGCATTTTCCTCTTCTATTAAATAAATATATTAATTTTCTTATCTAATAATTACCAGTCTTGAGGAAAAAGAGTTATTTTCTCTTTAGTTTACTGTTATTCATGTAAATGAACCCCTCCTGTTTCACTGGCACATTAAGTCCCACTTCAGATTAATAGATTACACTGATACAGCTGAGGAAAAACACCAAAGAGTTCAGGAACACCGGAATATTTATAAATTCAAAATTGCAACCCCTGTAATAGTGCCCTGTTTGGCTTCCCCTCCATTACTGAGTTCCAAAAACGTGATGCTATTGAAAATTCTGTCTTGATTTTGAAGCATTTGCAAAGGGAAGAATGTATTTAACTACACCACTCAGGCACTATTTTGTAGTACAAATAATCTGTGTTTGTACAACCATGCAGTTAAAAATATGTGTGCAGCAAGTCAAAAGCAAGAGCTCTAAAAAGAGAACCATGCAGCCTGGAGGCAAGTGTCTGAAAATGTGATGGTACAAAATAAAATAGCCTTGCTATGTGTGCTAGTTTCCAGTCATTTGTACCTCACTCAGCCTACAGCAAGACACAGTACTTTATCCAATGTTTCAGGAATTTTCTACCTCATGATTTAGAAATGTAAGAAGATTCTAATATTACTGCACACTAAGTTTATAGTCATGTATATTTGTGTGTAGTGTAGGGACAAGGGGGGTGGTTTCCATTTTCAGTTGAGGCTGAGAATGATTAAGAAAGGCCTAATTTCTTCTTCCAAGTGTGTGCTAAACTTCCAAATGAAACCTTTACTTATATCTTCTGTCTTTATTTTTGACAGTTCAATTTATCTCTCATTTATTCAGCAAACAAAGAATGTTGAGCTATGTTCAAGTCTGACCCTACAGAGCTGGGTACCACCAGAGGTTCATGTCTCCTCTGGAAAATGGGATAACAACATCCTATCCTATCTAGCAAGGTGTTTCTAATCTGATAAACAATCATGTCTGGGATTTTCCCTTGCAGAGAATATAGAATGTACTATACCAGCAAGCCAATCAGAAACCTTCCTTTTCCCTTGAAAATTCACTTTGCATACCCTTGTGCAGTACATTCCCTTGTTATCTTCAATCAACACATAAATTATGTATATATCATCTTGAAAATTAGCAAATTACTAAAACGGGTTTTTGTTTGTTTTGGGGTGGGTTTTATCTAGGGGTTCATTACTTTTTGCTGTACGGCATTCCAAAATAACTCAGTTTTGGGGATCTGAAGTTAGGTTTCTGGGTTTGTTTCAAGATAAGCCTTTTGTCTGGCACACAAGCTACTTGAAAGTTTCAGACTTGTGACTATCCCATCTTACAGAAGCAATCTTTGAGAGCATTTCCAAAGACTGGTAAAGTATTCCAGCTCCAAGATACCCTTTCTGGAAGCTAGGGTAAGCTTAAGAGGTCTAGAAATTTAATGTCAGAGGTACATAAGCATCTACAAAATAGTTTTGAATTAAGGCTTAAGAGTCTAACAGGAAAAGAGACAACCTACTTGGTCTTATGTGATTATCCTATCAGTTGCTAAGTTTTGTTCTAACATTATTATGCTCTAAAATGGAAGTTACAAGGTGCTGAATCTGGCCTTGATTTTTCTGATCAGTGACATTTGCTCAAGTTGATAGTTCAACACAGCACATTCAAGCACTGGTTATTTTTACTAAATCTTGGAATTAAACCCACTGGATGAATCCTTAGTTGGACCTATTCTAACTTTAGTACCTGGTTGATTCTTATAGCTGTGAGACAATCTGGAATTTATTTATTTTGCCCTGATATATGTATAGAGTTCAGAGTCACAGGTTAGAGATTATACAAGCATTCTTATCTACCCTTTTTGAAGACAGACAAGAAAAGAGTTATCTTAATATGTTCATATTTCTTCTGGTGATTGTTTGAACTCTTGAAATGTTTTCAGAGTTTTTTACGGCCCAAATCTTCTATTTTTCAAGAGTTTTGAAAATACAGATTAATTACTAGAACAGATAGTTTTCTTGGTGATTATTCAAAGAGTAATGCACAGTTCCCTTGCAGCTACTCAAGCCTGGCCTTTGATATGCACAATACTGGTATTATGGATTTTGTTTTATGTCTTCTTAGTCTCCCAGATACCTAGTATGGGATAGGGCTAATACCCTGGTTGTTGTGAGTTTTAAGACAGAATGTGTGGCTCTCCTGAATTTCCTAGTATGTGCTCTGACTCTTTAAATAGCAGAGTGATCTAGCACACAAAATAGAGAACCAAGGAGAGCAAACCTCAAGAAAAGTTAAATCTTTAAAGGAAAAGGTTTCCAGTTCATTGATTTGATTCCATATTAAGGTAATCTTATTTTTTTTGAAAAAAATACAATTTGTAAATGATTTTTCATGAACAAAGAAACATCTCTATACTAATCTGAATGCCTGATTAACATTTGTATACTATTCTTCTCTGTTAATTGTCACATTTATGTAACTGAAAAAATTATGAAAGTTGATTCTTTGTCTTTATCTTGCGATTTCAGGTTTTCATGAGGGAAAAAGATGTATATACAGCTTTTATTAACACAAAATTGCTATTTCCTTTTTTATTCTTGTACAGATATTAGGATTATGTTGTTCATGACAGCATGGTAATTTACCTCAGGGTGAAATCTTAAAAGCTTACTTGATGTTAACAAATGGAAATAATTTTTGAAGAAAAATGGGAAGGTTAAAGGATTTTAAAATTTTTATTATTTCTTTGTTTTAATCTGTTTTATCTAAACTCTGCTGCTGGTTTACATATTGACATATCCCTCTAAGTTTTTTCCCCCAACAATGGGAGGCCTAGATAGCACAGCTCCACTCTCACTGAGCCAAAACCAGAGGACTTTCATCTAGGTTGCAAACAGCAGATGTTCATGCATCAGATGTGGAGAATTCTGTCCCTCTTCATAATGACATTTTTATTGCTGTAATTTTGGAGGGTAGAAATCTGGCCAACTATGTGGATGAGTTGGAAAGGACTAAAGAACATTTTTGCAGATTAGGGATTATGGTTATTTCTGAAAGCTCCCTTAATGAAAAAGCAGAGGTTATTTAGAACAGCTCAGGTTGCTGAGCTGTTCAATCCTGACTAGTTTAATGAGATGGGGAGATGACTTTTGACAAAGAGGAATCTGCCCCTAGCTAAAAAATTTCTTCAGTCCCTCAGTCTTTTTTTCTGCCATGTGAATCACCATCTGAGGAACAGTGTTTTACAAGCCTTTTATTCAATGATAAAAAGATTTCTATTTCAAGCAGACGGCATTTTTTTCCCTGAATATATGCCAAAGCTATCTGAAAGAGCATTCTTCAGAGGTGTTACAACCACTTGTTGATAACTAGGTATAAAAAAGTTTGTTCTTATTCCACAATAATGCCTTATTCCACAGGATTAGACTCCATTCACTTTATAGGAGTAGTCCACACATTGCAAGTATAGCAGCTTGAAAAAGATGTTAGTCTGATGCTGTGGAGTGATGAACCTGAGGCTTCTGTACTATTCTCAAAATACCTGAAGATACCATTTTAAAGGATGTACAGGAGTATGTGTATTTCTCCCAAGACTCTTTTCTCTCCACATATTTATGATCCTATAGTTTGGTGATTATTATCACTCTCCAACTCTACCTCCTTGGCTTGTCTCTTTCAGTGTTAGGGTGGTTGTTGACCTGCTTTCTCAGATGGTTTTTGTTTGACTTTCTTTCTTTGCTTTTTAAAATCAGAGACCAGAATAGATTCCATTTAATTTTCACAGATGGCATCTTTGATTTACTATTTATCAGAAGGGAAAGAGGGATTAATGGCTCTGAATCATAGAGCAATAGAATTATCTGGGTTGGAAGGGACCTTAAAGACCATCCAGTTCCAGCCACTAGGGAAGCACTAAACTATTTCTGGAATTCCAATTCCTCCTCATTTTAAATCTGAATAATTTTATTTGGAAATAGGGACAATTTTGCTTCTGGAGCATATCCAAATAGCTGTTCAGGACACTCACCAAAATCATACATATTTGATGTGTTTAAATTATTGTCTGAATACACGTAATAAGTACTTATTGCTTATCATGGGAAATTTAATGCATAATTATTTAGTTTTGTGAAACTATTGATCCAAATTAAAAAAAAAATTGCATTATTGCACCTTTTATTTCAAACAAAGGGAATCAAATATATGTAAAATTTCTGTCACAGTGCAATCAGAACAGGAGCATTTACTCATTAAAGATACATCTTTATTAATAAAATAACTGAGGTTTTATCATGCAAATACATCCATGTCACACGGAACTGTAGTGTACCATCATGCAAATTTATATTTCCATCACAGTTTCTTCTTTCAGAATATGATTTCAGAGTTGTCATCTGGCAGGGGCTGATTTTTGTGTCCTACTATTAGTGATGTTTTCATGTAGGGACAGTGTACTCAGAGTTTTCTTATCAAGATTCACATTTATAACTCAGGTTTTCTATTTTTGAGCTTTGGAAAGTGGCTGCGGAAAGTCTCTAGACTTATTTGCTCCTCTTTCTTAGCAAACGTTATGAAATGATTCTACCTCTGTTTACCTTCCCAAAACACCAATGCAGTAATTCCAGCTTTTTGTACATATCTACACTGATGTTTTAGAGTGATTGTGCCTGCTCCACAGGATGACTATTTGCTGATGTTGTAACAATAAACTGAACTGGAAGATTTAAATTTTCCAAATTTTTTGTGTAATATTGGCATAGCAACCTGGGACGACTTGTCTTTCTTTTGTCCCTGAACTGAAGTAAAATTCACTGAAACAAAGTAGGAAATAGTCAAGATGCTGTGATGATATTTTCTTGATATAATGATAATTGACTGGAATGCTAAAATACCCCAACAACAGTGACTTGAATTTTAATTCAAAATAAAACCTCTTTCTTCTGTGAAATGAATATCAAAAATGAGTAATGTGTGAAATATAGCACCAAAAAACCCCCAATAAATTAACTTGTCTAATAAATGCTTTCACAACACACCTCCATTAAAAAAAAACAAAAACAAAAAAACAATCAACAGAGAGATAAGAATAACATTTCTTGTGTAATTTATCTTTTTAAATAATAAGATACTGAATGTGTGACAATTTCCATCGGGAAACTAAACCCATGATTATTTTGATCCATAAAGTATAGCATGTTCAAATTTGAGGGTTTAGGTTTCAGAACCTGACACAGAGCAGGTATCAAAAGGGTACAACTAAACTAGCATTTAAGGCATTATTCTGAGTTCATACACGTGGAGCTAGTGAACAGACACTGGTAATGAGCTGCTTCAGAGGGTCAGAGACCACTGCTAACTCCACAGCCAGGACTTGCAGCAAGCTCATAATGCACATGTGCTCGCTTCCCTGAATATTTTCCTCCTTCCACTTCTTTAAGTAACATTTAGCTTTAGATATATGTGGCCAGACTATAGCCTAAGAAAAATAGGGCAAAAAAGGGACATTTCATGATGATAGTGAATCTATTCGAAATTCTTAGCATAGCAGATGATTGAAAAGTGTTTGGATCCCTTAATATCTGTGAGGTCACCATCACAACACTGGAAAATACAGAAATAATTTTGTAGACGTAATAGCAGAAATTAATTCCTTTTAAACTTAGACAGGAAATGGGGAAACAGAGGCCAAGGTGGTTAAAGGATATAAAAAAGTTAGTAAAAGTAATAAGAAGAAAGTGTTTAAGTAACAGAAACAATCTGGAAAGGGAAAACATTGGGAGTATTAAAAATGTTAAAAACCAAAACGAAGGAGTGAGTGTAGAATTACTGAGTATATTTCAACCACCCATAAAGATTTCTTTAAATAAAGTATACTCATAGTGAGCACCAGGGAATTAAAATAGGAAGAGAAATAAGAAAATTAACTAAAATTAACTAAAATGGCTATGGAAATTCCAGCAGAAGAGACAAAGAAATGGCATATTTCATAATGCCATTATTTTTCACAAGTGAGAGAATAAAATAAGTAGACATGCAAAACGTATCTAGAATTAGGATTGTTGGTCACGACGAGAACAGAGTTGGAAGGGACCCACAAGGATCATGGAAGTCCAACTCCTGGTCCTGCAAAGGACATTCACAACAAGGCACAGTGTGTGCCTGAGAGCATTATCCAACAGCTTCTTGAATTCTGTCAGGCTGATGCTGTGACCATTTCCCTGGAGAGCCAACGAAATCCAGCCACCCTCTGGACACTTTTTCCCAATATCCCATCTAAACCTCCCCTGACACATCTTCAGGCCCTTCCCTCAGGTCCTGTCACTGGTCCCTACAGAGTAGAGATGAGTATCTGCCTCTTTTTTTCCCCTCACAGGGAAGTTGTGACTGCAGTGAGGTCTCCTCTCTGTCTCCTCTTGTCCAGGCTGAACAGACCAAGTGACCTCAGGAACCCCACCCTCATTGCCCTCCTTTGCACACCCCTCTAATACTATGTCTTTTTTGTATTTTGCCACCCAAAACAGCCCCCAGCACTTAAGGTGACCCTAAATGAGTTTTGGGTTAGGAAAAGAAGGTGGTTATCGTGTCATAGGTAATTCTGTGCAGGGCATCAAGAGTTTCAAATAGTTTCATATAGGTTCCCTGCAGTTTCATGGACTGAATTATATTTTACTGAAGGTACTATTTTTTGGAGTAACCATCACAGAATCACAAAGTATTCTGAGTTAGAAGGGACCCCCAATGATCACAAGGCCCAACTCTAAGTGAATAGCTTGTAACGGGATCAAACCTGTGACCCTGGCATCAGAGCACCATGCTCCTATTTTAAAAATGGATTTTCTGATGAAATGAAATTTTTAAAAATCAATAAAGTTATCAGATTGATAAAGAATCTATACCTTCTTAAACCACTCAAAGATATCACTTCAAGGACTGATCATTTGATATTCAGAGCAGAAGAATTACATTTCACTGCCAGAAATATCTCTTTTTGCTTCTCACAGTTAATTAAAAGACTTTTGTACTGGGAAAAGAAGGTGCAGATACTTCTTAAAATACTTCAAAACACTTTTTTTTTTTTTTGTTGCGTTTTTGTCCTTGATCCTAAGGCTTAGCCAAATTTGGTTTACATGCATTTTGAAAAGCCTAACAAATGCAGTTGTGTCCTGTCACAAAAAGATATACTTTATGATCAGTGAGTGGCCTAGAAACCCAGGCTACCAGGACACAGATGAAGATTACAGGGCAAGAAACAGCAGTGCAGGTCTGTGCCCTGGACCAGAATTCTGCACTGTGCACTCCTTTACCAACCTGGAATGGACGTTAACAACATGTGGTGGGCTGCAGGCACTCATGCAATCTAATGTGTAGATACTGTAAATCTCTTAACTGTTTCTGTGCAGGATTCACAGAACAGGAGGCTTACTCAAAGTCTGACTTGAAATGTTTGAAAGGAGAAGTTTATCTTTCTGGCTCCTGTTCCAGTTGCAGGCGCCTGTACTGTAAGGCAGTGCAAAGCAGGTGCCTGGAGAGCACACTTGCAGCATGTGGACTTCTGCAAGGTTAAGCATGGTGCATGAAAGGGTGGAACAGAATTTATTAGGTTACAACCCTTCAGGTACCTGCTTAATATAACAGTGGACAATAAAGTGGATTCCTCTCACTTCTGCCAGGACTTAAGTGAAACCAGTTAGTTCCTTCTTATATATACCAAAGAAAAACACACTAATTCTATTGCTGACTGATACAAGTACAGCTGACATTTTATATCTCTAATGCCCTGTTTTCCTCTGTTCAGATCTCTTGAGTTTGGGACAAACATCTATTGTACTATTGCAAACACAGCATTTGCATAGAAATACTTAAGACAGAATATATCCCGAGTATTTCAGAAAAAGGGATTAAATTCCAGCAATATGTAGTGAAAGACTGATCTCATGTCTTGGAGTGCTGGAACTCTGATAGTGCCACTACATGTTTTCACTCACAGGACACAGCACAGTCTGTTACCAGTCCTGTCATATTTGTATGGCTGAACTGGAGCTACTTTTCACTAACAGCTGACATACCATCTCGTCACTTTTCTTCGAATATCTTCACTGCCATGTGAAGAAAATTCCACATTTTACCTGATAGAAACTAACATATATCATTATCTCTTTTTCTTCCTATGCTTTCTCTCATCAGGGATTTGACTATCACAAAAATCATATATAGGGTAAATTAGGGGAATCCTTTTTCTTAAATGGTCAGTTACTAAACATTTGACAGTGGCTTCATATAATATTAGGGAAATAGTCGTGGCATGCTTGTTTTTTTCCCCCAAAATGGGGTCCAGTGTTGTTTCTGTCAAAAATGCTATTTTCAATCAAGGCAATAATTTTAACTGGGAAAAAAAAAAAAAAATCATTCATGGGAGATCTTCTGAAGTTTTCTGGAAGGCAGTACCAGATGTTTTCTCTAATGCAGTATTGCAGTTTACAAAAACTTTATTGGTTGGGATGATAATTTTACTCTTTAACAGTTCGTTAAGTTTTGTCCAATCCATCAAACAAACATTTGTATTTTATGTGGTGCTGCTTGAAATATCCCAGTCATATAAATGAAATGTGTAACCAAGTGATGCAAACAGGTGCTGGATCTGATTCATAACCACGCTAAATCTTTTTTAGAACATTTCAGAGTTCTAATATTTTATATTTTCACAGCACTTTCCATTCTGTGGGCTCTAAAGACTTAAATTTCCCACCCAGGAAGGCAGAAAACACAAGCTAAAAGAAGAATCAGAGATGAAATTCTGTTTTAAAAACCTTTCTTTTAGTTTGGAGAGGGCTGATGACCTCTTTGCATATGTATCAAAAATTAAAAGACAATGGATGATAGCCCACTTACAATTTTTTATCATTTTTAAATGTAAAGTTTCACTAGTCTTGGTGACAATGGACTCCGGGTTCATTAAATATGGAAAGTACCCTTCCTGCAAAATATTGCTCAATTTGAAATATTCTAGAATGCATTTTTAAAAGTAATCTTTCATAAGAAATATAATCTGATTAACTTTTACATCCTTTTTTTCTGCCTTCTTTCACTATGTGGAAAAATATCAACCATTTCTGGAAGCTTAGAGAACTTTTTCTAATTTCTGCACCAAATTTATCTCTTTACAGTGTATCCAGAAGATCTGATACTGGCTAGCTACGTCGTCAAAGCTTCTTTTTTCTAAATCCACCCTCTTTATTTCTATCCTGTTCTCTCAGGAAACAAAATAGTTAACAAAAAGTATACACAAACAAGGAGTCATCCCCTACCACATGTCTACTCTAAGGTCTTAATTTCTCTGCAGAATATTTATTTGAAGTAAGATTGATTTAGTGCCTTGGGTCTTAACTTCAGTAGGATGCTAAGTTGTCTTCTAGCTCGCCATGGATGATCATAATGAATTGAGTTTGTTCTGTTCCCACACTCATTAGAAGTGGCTTCCAGCTTATCATCAATTTCAGCAACAGGTACCCAAGCATGCTCTTAGAGGAACAGAACTTCCTGGATAAAAGCCAATCATGTGTTCTAATATTCTTAAAAAAGCAATGAAGAGACATTTCAAAGAAAATTTTGGAAAGATACAGAAATCTAGTCCTGAGGCCTATCTCTCTCTGCAATTTCAACACAAAACCTATTTTCCCCAAAATACTGCACCCAAAATGCTATAAGCAAGAGCGTTCCCCACCCACCATTTAAAACTACATACAAAGGGCAATTCCTAGACAAGTCTAATAGCATCTAATAATAAAGGAACATGATGTCTGATTACTCGATCAACATACGATTGCAAAATCACATGAAACTATTCTCTTGTACTTCAGGTTTGTAGAATCTATCCACAGCTTTAAGCATTTTCACGATGCATCTTTGTCAAAATAAGAAAAAATTCTGTTATTGACGTAGTTTAGGATTCAGCCAGACAGACACATGGAGTGCTAGTAAAACATCATCTTTCCACCTCCTTTTAACAATCCTGAACCTCAAACAGCACATATGACACAAGGAGAAGGGACCAACCTACTTCATATCACTGAAGTCACCTCTCTGTTTAATGGACCTGGCATTTATTGCACTGCAGAAGCTTTCTGAGTTTATGTGCAATGACAGCATGCTAATATATCGTCTCTTAAGTCAGCATCATGTAAAAATGTATCAGACTCGAAAAGATTAAAATTTTCCCAGCCCAGCCAATATGTGCTTATGATTCTAGGGCTGTGAGATAGCCAGTTTATTCTCTAGCTGTTCTTTATTATAGCAATTATTCATTAATTCTACCAGACTTCTTGTTGAATTACCTTTAGTGGCCTCCCAAAGATACACAATGGAAATGCACAATGCACAATGGACTGAGTAAACACCTCAGAAAAGTTCATCTGTTTAACTAGGTATGCTTCTTGGAGCACGGGGAGCAATATGGGAAGATATTTTAAGAAACGTAACAATGGGAGACAGATTATACACCTGCTGACAGATAAACCCCCTCATTTTTCCCTCATTTTGAAAATCTCCCTACTATTTGGTCTCAAGAATATATAGCCACTGACTGCCATTTGACATCACCTCTTCCCTAACAGACTGCTGCTGTTTGCCTTTTTCATACTCAGGAATTGAACAGGAGTCATGTGTTTTCTGCTTCAAAACAGAAGACAGAAACAAATGTTTCATTTGGAGGCAGATAGACTCCTTAAAGACAAAAAAATGGCCAGTTTCTTGAAAGGATAGCTGCTTTTTAAAATACAATAATTAAACTTTATCCTGAAAATTGCTTTTGATTTTGAGTGGTTTGGGTTTTTTATTTTATGATGTAAGTATTTTTCTCCTGAGCCTCTTCCTTTTATATCAGGTTTAGTCTTGCCAGTGGTCTCCATCACTTAAATTCTAACATAATTCCTTCTCTCTCCAGAGGATATAAAAATAAAAGTAAACTTCAGAATATATTTTTTAATTTAGACTAAAGAGAAGAGGAAAAGGAGGAAGAGTACCACAATCTCTCCTTAGCAGAGAAGTGTTTAATCTAAATACTGAGCTGATGGGAAGAAAAGCCATACTACAGACTTGATAACTCTAATTTCTGTTTGAGTAAAGACATATGTAACTAAGACAGAGACAAGAGCTCTCTAATTTCATTCCATCTGTGATTCAAACTCACTACTAATTCTGAGTACTGTGCAAAAAAAAAAAAAATCAAATATTTTAGTCAGTATCTGGCAGACACCTTCAGTTTCTGACAAAAAGGACATATGAGGGACTGATGATGATATTGGCTGTACTAGTCCTAACTTTTTCTCTGTATCATTTCAATTGTGTGCATTTTACTATTGACAAACCTGTAGCTCCAGATTGTTGTCTCTTGTAAATTGCTTTTATTCTTATACTTGGGGAAAAAAATCAAATCAAAGTTAGAGGGTAATGTTAACCTATATATACAGTTTCAAAACATAAATTGAATTCTAAGTGAAGCAAATTGCATTTGAATGGGAATTTTCTGTCAAATTCTACTTTGTCCCAAGAGAGCTTGAACTTTTTCTTGTATTTTATTCTTTTCTTTTTTTCCATTTACAGGGGAAGGAGGGAAAATGGGTCTGGCAGAAAAGCACGGAGAATTTCATTCTTGGTGATAACCAAATGTTTGCTTTCTCCCAGCTCTCAATCTGCTTATCTGACTAATTGGTGTGACATTAAAGAGGTCTTAAGACAAACGGATTGTGAACCTACTTCAAAGATACGAAAATTGGAAGGGGAAAAGGGAACAGAATCCGCTTTTGATTTCTGGTACCAAAAAAAGAGCTCAAGAAAATGACAAAGAAGTTCCTGGCTTTGAATTCTCTTTAGTTGCATGGTACTTCTTTATAGTAAAACTTCTGTTGGGAAGAAATTTCTATTTTTCATTAATTTCTGCATGCAGGTGTTTACTGAGATTCTAAAAGACACTTATATTTCTAACTTTCATATTCTGCAATGTCAGTTAGTTTTCTCAATGAATATGAGAACCTCACGAGACATCAATTTGTCCTTTTAAATATCTAAATATCTTCTTGACCTGTCCCAGTAATTCATGTATTATTCCTTGATGTTTAAAATGCTTTGAGGTACATCGATTATTTGGATGTAAGTTCAGTTCCTGATCAAGCTTCCAGATTATGCTTTCAGTGTTAGACTTTTGCCAAACACAAAGCTCTGTAAAAACAAACACAATTTTTTTTTTTTGTGATGCTGCTGTTGTGACAGCATGTTGGAAGGGATCTGTCTTGGCAGAAGACAGTAATAATGCTCTGAAAATGTGGGAGCTTCGGCTGCTGCAAAATTAGAAAAAGATAAACCCTTAGTCTGTGTGAGAGAAAGGAAAATATAAATGTATTTTTCTTGTTCATTAGTTTAGTGAGATGATATTCATATTCTAAAGCTACTTTAAAAGAGGACTGAGAGGTATAATGAAAAATATAAATCACATAATGACAGAATAATTTAGGTTGGAAAAGACTTCCAAGTCCATCAAACTCAGCCTTTGATCACCACCTTGTCAACTAGAGCATGACACTAAATGCCACATCCAGTTCTTTCTTGAGTATCTCCAGGGATAGGGGCTCAACCACCACCATTTCCCTGTTCCAGTGTTTACAATCCTTTGCACGATTAAATTCCTCCTGATGTCCAAACTGAATGTCCCCTGGGACAGTTTGAGGCCTGTGTTGCTCATTTGCCTGGAAGAAGAGGCTGACCCCCACCTGGGTACAGCCTCCTTTCAGGCAGATGTATAGAGCAGTAAGGTCTCCCCTGAGCCTCCTTTTTCTCCAGGCTAAACACTGCCAGCTCCCTCTGCTGCTCTTCAAGGACTTGTGCTCCAGGCCCTTCCCCAGCTCTCTTCTCTTCCCAGCTCAAGGGAAGTTGACCTTCCCTTGGACTTGCTCTAGCACCTCAATGTCTTTCTTATCATGAGGGACACAAAACCGAACACAGGATTCAAGGTGAGGTCTAACCAGTGCTCAGTACAATGGGATGGTCACTGCCCTGGCTACACTATTTTTGGTATAACCCAGGATGACATTAGCCATCTGGGGACATGGCTGGCTCACCCACTGTTGACCATCACCCCCCCCCCCCCCCA
>VZUI01033829.1:0-42031 GCA_013401135.1 Cettia cetti
CTGCCCCCCCCCGCCCCCCCCGGCTCAGCCAGATGGCTGCGGGAAGCGCCGCCCCGAATGCCGAAGGTAATTAATGCGAGCCGGGGCCGCCCCCGCCGCGCCCGGGCCTCGCCCCGCCCGGCTGGGCTGGGCACGGCACGGCCACCCCCCGCCCCGGCGAGGCGCTCCCTCGCCTGCCCGCCGGGACTCCTCACTGCTCCCCGGGAACCGGGAGGCTCGGCAAAGGCGCAAACGCGAGCTGGAAACAAAAGCGAAGGTGGCCTCGTTCAGCGCCGGTCCCGGCCGGCAGAACCTCACGGCCGGCCCGAGCTCCTCCGTACCTAGCATTCCCAGCTCCCTAGGCCTCCCCCGCCTGGACCTCAGCAAGAGGGAGAGAGTATCTCCCGGCTGGAGGATGCTGGAGAGATAGCTGTCAGTCTTGCACAGACCCCCCTCCTGCCCCAAAAGGGAGAACGCGTGGGTTACACGGTGTGTTGGCTGAACCGGAAGCAGTATCCGTGCCAGGATCTGCATTTCTATCATCATAAAACCTGGAGACTGCTGGACTCCTTCCCAGCTCGCTTTTTTCCCTCCCATTTATCTTCAGCAAGCATCTGGCCCTGAGCACCTGAGCACGCCACGGTTGACAGCATCTGTTTTCTCAGCGACCCGGTAACACAGAGTGATACACTGCTACCCCATTTGCCAGACAGGATCTGAGATGCTCTGATTGATTTTTCCCAACACTGCACCCATGGAAACCCATGGACAGGGCTGAGCACAGGTCTGCCAGTCCCACAGTTAGACAAGAAGACTGTACTGATGCTTCAGTGCTCATGACGCAGAGATAAAACCAGCTCAGGCAAGTTGTGCTTCTGATGTATCTCTTCTTGACACCTGGTACTCAAGAGACTCCCCAGGCTTTAGCAGCAGAGAAGCCAAATTACAGCCCAGTAACACCTTGCATCCCCACGTGTTCTTTGCATGAATATGCCCAGTTATAATTTACATTAAAAAAAAAAAAACCAAAAAAACAAAAAACCAACAAGCCCAGTGGTTTTGCCTCATGTGCTTCTGCTACATCACTGCTCTCCAGGCAGCCCATGCTGACCCATGGGGCTTTTTAGTTTCCCAATTTCACTGACTGCAAACTGACCTCTGGCTTCCACCCTTTTTCCTTTCCTTCCCTTGCCCTTTCTCTCTTCATTCAGCAGACCAGCAGGAGAATGCGTCACAAGCCAGTCCCTCCTCTGTTGTGAAAAGCAGGAGACCAAGACACCAGAAGCCCTTACATGCCACCAGTGCACAGAGGCAGAGAGCCATGGGCCAGCTGCCCAACACCACCAAACCGTGGTGTGGGATCCTCTGAGAGGGAGCCAGCCTCTATGGCTGCAGCCCACAGGCCTCTGAGTCAGAGTCCGCGTTTTTCTGTGTTACCTCATCACCTCTGGTAACTTGCAAGGTACAATACCAGGTATTTAAATAGAATGTTGCAAACCCAGGGATGATACTCGATTTGTTCTATTCCCCCTATTGCTAACCTGAGATTCCAGAGAACAGTTCTAGGTCAAGCGTAAATTCCATTTAAAAGCAGCAAAAAACACAGTGACCTCCTTAAACCTTTGACAAGACAAAGCACCAGGTTTCAATATTGAGCATTTCATTCATTAGACCTCTGCAAGTCACTCAGAATATCTCCTTATTCTCTCTGCTTAAGTACTTTAACTGTTGTGTTAACTCAGTCTTGTCTGTGCCATGATGTAGCATCTTCTTGTCCCAGATCTAGGGCTGTAGCACAGACCTTCTGGACGTCATCCCACTACTGTTAACCAGAATAGTACAATTTCTACTCCATTTTGGCCTTCACCTGAGGAACCTCCAGAAATACTTGGCATGAGAAAGAGTCTTCTATGGAAAATGAGGTGCCCAACCACACACTGAACCTTCCCTTGCACTGCCTCCCACTACCCAGTCAGTACATCTGCTTTGCTCATGTGCCAGCAGAGTGGGAATTCCCTTCAATGTGATCTACTGCTGGTCTCCCTCTTTTATCTCCACTGCGGGCCAGAAAGCATCTTCTCCCTCGTGCTTGGATTATATCCACCTTTGCTCCTGTTGAGCAAGAGAAAAGACCCAATTTTCAGGGGATGTGCTCAGGCAACAAGAAACACAAGGCTACAAGAGTTCCCACTGCTGCAAAACCAGCTGAAATGAACATCTGATACAGAGTTTCAAAAGCTTAAAACATACCATGCAAAAAATGACCCGACCTGGCAACACTTGAGATTTTTGTTGTCTCTGGATCTACCAGAGCCCCTGAACAACATCTGATAATGAACAATTTTTTCAAAAAATTGGTGAATCTGTGCAACTCATTTTTCCTCACTGAGGGATGGGTGTTCAAATGTTGTGTCACAGCCACGCAGAATAATTTGGTGCACCTCCACTTAGCTTCTCCTACGTGAGACTCAAGGAACCACTCCTGAGTGTTTGCTACCCTCTACTAAGCAAAACCAAAACCCAAACTGCAGATCTTGCTGCTGAAAAGAACAGAGAAGCATGAGCAGAGCTGAAGGCTTTAAGTCTGAAGAACACATAGCATAGAGCCACAAGATCACCCCTTCCTACTTACTGCACTTATTCAAAAAGTAATGTATTCAGAACAGCTCTAGATGACAATACTTAACGAGTTCTTACAATTTCTCATGCATCACAGGCACATACACATCAAAACTTTGTTACTGTGCTGTATAAGCAGCATTTTGAAATAACTATGGGCAAATTAAACTAGTCTGTCTCTGCAGTGCCAGGGCACAGCTGATAATTCTCATCGTGCCAGGCAAAACTTCTTGCTCCCACCTGAGCATGTCTGTGATACTTTAATATTCTCTTCTGTGTTTGCATGATGGTTTCTGGTTAGCTCCTACCATTCAAATCCTAATGCAAGAGAATCTGGAGAAGGCTGTTTATGCAGCAGGCCAAAGGACAAGGCCACTGAAATCACACTGATGAGAGCACAGATGAAGAAGTTAGAAGAACTAACCTCTAGTTTGACTAGGTAGTCTACATGTACACTCTTAAATGCTTGGGTTAGTTTAACACTCATAGAAATCATGGAACTTGGAAGAGGAGTCTGCAAACACTCTGCTTTCAGGATAAGGGGGATTTGCTTGTGGAGGTTTTTTTTGTTGTTGTTTTTTGTTTTGTTTTGCTTGTTCGGGGGGTTTTTTGGTGTTTTTTGTTGGTTGGGGTTTTTGGGGGTTTTTTTTTGCTATGTTATTTACCACCCTTTGCTGCTAAGGGCGGAAAGCAAGCATAGCCTTCAATTTTAACATCCCATTACCTGCATTTCTGCACTGGCTCAAGTTTAGATAGAGCAAACCTGCCAGCTGGACCAAGGCCAGAGGGAAGAAAAAAAGAGTTTCAAGTGCAAAGAACCTATTTATCAGGAACAAATCTTAACAACCAAAAGACACACTTCTGCTGGTGGATTCTATTCATGTGGGTAATAAAACCCCTGATACAGGGTAACCTAACAAAATACTATTTAGTGGCTATCTGATGTATCTTACCATAGATAATCTTTAACTGCTAGTCTACATTTCACATTTTCTGGATAAACTTGGTGCCTGTAAGGACATGGAGTGCTGACACTGAATAGCCTAGAGAACATCATCTTTCACTTGGCTCCAAAAGTATTTGTGCCTGACCCACACAGCCTCTGTCTTCTCCAAGACTCCACACACAGGGCCAGCAAATCTCACGTGTGCTCCAAATATAGACCCCTCCCCCAGCAGAGGCTGCAATACAGGCTTCGCCCAGCCCCAGGCACTGCTCTCAAACCCACCCGTTCCTTTCGCCCTACACATCCTCTCTGAACCTCCAAAAGCAATAACGTGACAAATGAGATTTTGTTGGAGGTTTTGTGGGTGACTTTGGAGGAGGGAAGAGGAGAATAGGTGAGGAGCTGCTCTGGGTGGCTGAGCATCACCATGGCAAGCTGCAACCACACGTACAAGTCACATGTGCCCCGACAACGCAGTAAGACACACAACAACACACTAGTTTGCAGAGCAAAGCACTGCTGTCAGTTCAACCCCCCCACCCCTACAAACAAACAATTCATCAAAGAAAAAGCCCAAAAATGCAAACCAAAATACACAAGTCTCAGACAAGACAAATCTTGGAGTTAAAAAGTATCAAATGGTACTGCTCTGGTGCAGGAGCTTCAAAGCCCTCTTCAGAGTCTCTGGGCAGAGGCCTGGGACACAAGAAGCCCAGCTTGGAAGCACTGTCCTTCTACAAAACCGGCATGTAAGCTCCAGTTTTGTCCAAACAACACAGAGAGCAAAACTCTTTAAAGTCGCCACTGTCCTTTTGCTTACCTGGACAACTGGGTATTGGTAATCCATACAATACACACCATACATAGCCAAAGATCCTCCAGTTAAAAGCCAAATGGACACAGGACTGGAAGCTTCAAATCCGAGTCTCCGTCTTTCAGCCTTGTGGGAAGGACTCTGGCAGCCCTGCGCAGTGCTTGGCTCAGGCCTCTGGGGCCACTCAGGTTGACACTAGCTCAGCTGAAAATAAAAAGGAGCTGCCTGGCTCGGCACAGCTCAGCCCCTCTCTTCTGGGATCCAGCAAGGCAGCACTCAACCATAGGCAGCAGAGGCTCCTAAAATTAGAAATCCTCTACTGAAAACAGCCCTGCAAGCCTTGACTGAGGAGTGTCCTGCAATTCCCAGGCAGCAAACAGAACAACTGCCAGGAAGAGGGGGACACAGGATCTTCACAGCCACTGCTGCCAGGAATGGGAGGAAGCAAACAGCATTTAGGATCTGAAAAGAGCATATGTTCTGGGCTCTAGGTGCGTCAGAGGGAACACTCCCAATCCAGGACAGGGAAAAACATATGGGACTGTTCCTCCCCCAACACCATACCCTTCTTGCCATCCTCTGCAGGGACAGGTGCTGGGATTAGCATAGTAAAACCCTTTGGTGTCAGGGAAGGAGGGAGGGAGAGGGGAGAAGCCACACTGATATCTCAAACTGAAGGGATCTCTTTCACAAGGGAGTGTGTGCTCGTATCGTTTAAGGCTTCTCCCTCCCTCCCCAGCTGAAGCAAGCAGGGACAGCTGCTGGAACTGGGGCTGGCGGGGGGGAGCTGGGCCCTGGAATGGCCCCCACTTCCCCAGCCTTGGGCCGATGGGTTGTCCCCCTCAGCTGTTCCAGTCAACCTGGGGGCGACAAGGGGGATTAACTCTTGTCACGTGGGACGGTGAGCAGCAGGGAGAAGGGGGCAAGGCTGGGCAGGGCCAGTTGTTGTGCCCATTTTAGGAAGCCCATCCTCCTCATTCTCAGGGAGGAATCTGCTCCTTGACCGACAGGGACAAATGGGGAGCTGCTTTGCCAGCAGGCTCACCCCAGCAGCCTCACATGCCGGCCACATTACCAGACATCCGAGAGCCCACTGCTGATTCTTAAAAGACAAACCATGGCCAGGGGGTGCACCAAGGGGGCCTGACCTCCCATAACAAATTGAATGAGGTTTCACCCATCACTACAAAAAACCACTCCACGTTGACACTGGACCAAACCTGGGTTCTCAAAGAGTTAACAGCCCAAGCCCACAAGATTCCCACCTTCCTCCAAGGGATAGCAGGGATAAAACCCCTCCCTCTGAGATTTCAAAAATAAACATGCTACAGTGATCAAACCCAAAATGGGCTAGCCAAATTTCCCCCCCACATACCATTTTAAATGTATGAAGTCAGGGGAGTTTTGCATTTCTAATATTTAACTTTTCCGTAGTGCTGCTGGGCACACTAAACAGCTTCCTCAGCCTAGCCCTAGGGCAGCTGCCCTTCTATTGTCACTCAGAATTTCCTCCCCCTCAAAAAGAGTTAAACTTGAGATTTACTTTTCTTCAAGAGGTTAAATATGTGGATCATTATCTAGCACAATTTGCATTTGCAAACCTGTCATTCAGGTAAGGGGTGCCTAATCCACCACCCTCCAACCCACTCAGCCCAGCAGGACAGCTCTTGGATCATCCTCTGCTGCCACTGCCCTTTCTGAGAGTCTCGGAGAAGGACAGCTATGAGCTGGGTGAGTGGTTATAGCAGCTGCTGCTCACTCTCATCATCCTTCCTAGGGCCACAGGGCCACTCCTTCCTTACAAAAGGAGCATGACCAATTTGGGGAGTATAAAGCACGACATTTTCTACATTTAAAATAAATAAATAAAAGTTTCTATAGCCGTTGCTTCTCTGTGAAGATTTGCACAGATAGAGAAATTAGTTGCCCATAAATGGGAAAGCAGCTATGTTTCTACATCTCTTCAGTGGCAAAAAAGGATGAGGCTCCCACAATGAACTTCTATCTCATTCTGTCTTTGGCCAACTTATTTCACTCCAAACAGACCCAAAACAGCTTTCTGGAGCTCACCATTATGCCTCTTCCTCCTCACCATTATGCCCCCACCTCACCAGAGGGCTTTTTGGCGACCTCTCAGCATTCCCCTGCATGCCCTGCCTGGGGGCACAGATGGAATCTGGTTTCCTCTGAACGACCAATACTTTTTTATTTCCTTCTCTTTTCTGTAACTACATGTCCAAAAGGTGCCTGCCCTTCATTCTTTTGCATAGCTCATTACTATGCACTCAAGCAATTTAGTATCTCCAATGAAATCTTTCTATGAAAAGGCATTAATTTATACAAACCCAATCTTTTCCACAACCTGTTTTTGCTACTTCATATTACCGCCCCAGGTTTTAAAACCAAATCCCTAACTAAGTAAAAACCCTTACATTTATTTTGCAATCCAATTCTTGTCATTTCCAACCAGGCCTCAGTGGAATAAAATATTTCCAAATCCTAGTGCAGATATCCTCCTATCTATAAGTACCCATCAAATGGGCAAAACAAAACAAGGAGGGGGAGCATCACTTAAGCTCCTCTGCTGTTTTAACTACAGGTCCAATAAAACTGTCATGCTTTAAAGTTTTTGATGCAAACTCAAATACCATGACAACCAGCATTAAGATATTCAGGTGATACTCTGGTAACAAAGTATTGAACTTCCTGTGTCCCTCAGGTAATTAAATGACAAAACCTAGTTTTAAACTCGTATGTGCCAAGATGGACACAGCAGGACTTTACTGACCAGTAATAAACTACTGAATTTTCTGCAAGACTGGCCACAAGGGCTGGTTTACTACTGCACACCGACTTGCAACAAATATTAGTCAAATATAAGATGGCGCTGCACTTCATAATTCTGTTTTGAGATAATCAACTACATTACCATGCAAACTACTATGCCCATGCATTTCCAGTAACACAAGTTAGGTAACTGTCATAAAATCATAGCCTTGTTCCTGCAGATGCTTACATATAAGAATAATTTTAAATGTACAGAAATACGAAGACTGGAAAAGATCTCCTAACACACAGAATCAGATCAACTACTACCATATAACATCATCTTAACTTTTCATAAAATTTATCACATTCTATCTTAGAGCTGCGTTTTCCAGCTACACTGTCCCAGCTAAAAGGCTGCTCTAGAATATCTGGGATCTGTGTTCTCCAGCTTAATGCTATTACCAAGTAATTTCTGTCTTTCCTTTGTTCTTGTGCCAGTACTGTCCTATGGCTTAGCTGTATTTTCTCTTTCCCTTACAGTTAACCTTCCTCACGTATTCCCTCTCTAACCATCCAAACAAGCAGCTGTTCCAGTCTTCTGTCACATGACAGACTAGCTATTCCCCAACCTCTAGAAGCATGTTCTTGCACCTGATATAGCCTGTGGTCATCTTTATTTTTAAAGACATCACCCAGAACAACATCAGCTCTGTTTCACAATTCCAGCACTAAACTGCATTTTCACTAATCTCACTAGTACTTTCCTCTGTAGCACCACATCAGATGTTGTGGAACCTGTCCATAGTAAGAGACGTCATCCCTTTATGTAATGCACACATTATCAAGGTAAGAAAATTGGTTATCTTAAAAATAGACAAGCTGATAAGGCACAACCCAGTTTTAATGGATTTGTGTTGCCTTTTATCACATTTTTAATTTGTATCCAAGCCTTTAATTGATATTTGTGTGTCAGCTTGCAGCTGATGTTAGGTCTGTATTTACTCAGATCATTCCCCACCAGCAATAGGTCTATTCCACCTCCTGTTCTCCAAACATATGACAGCACTCCTATTTGATAGATTAAAACTTCTATCAGATCTGCAAGCGCATGAACCAGTTCTTTCACTCCCAGGAATAGACACCCCCTTCCCCAGGGAGCCCCACTTCCCAGCCCAGCCCACCTGCACTAACTACCTGCACAAGAATCTTAGAAATGTCCAGTGTGGTCGCTTCTATGGTGGGTTCATGCCCATTATCAATACTGCCCTTGCTCCCAAGATCAACTCGACTTAAAACAACAAAGACTTGTTCAATTGTGTGACCACGAGAGCATCCTCATTAACTACCCTATCCTCAACACTAAGTGGCCCCACCTCCTCCCTCCTCTCTAACTGTATTTTGAGAAACTGTCACCCATTTCCTTAGCAACATTTTTAAGATTTAATTCAGCCTGATTTTCGGCAGCTCTTATTTCAACCCTACTGATTTTAAAGGCACAGCAATCTCTGCTGATAAACTCTCTTTTGTAAATTTGCTTCTTTTTAACCTAATAGCCTTTATAAGGTTAGGCTAAAGTTTCTTCTTAGAGGATTTTCACCTTTACATATACCATCACTAATCTGTATCCAAAGTGCCTCTAAAAAACAAATGAAGAAAAAAATCCCAGCCAATCAAAAAAAGCCCACCAACCCCAAACCACACCATTCTACATTCAGGGCTGCACTGACTTCATTAAATGTATTGCTTCATGTATCAAAGCTTATATCATGATCATTCCATCCAAAGGTGGAGAGATGCAGGCTCCTAAACAGCTTGTTTTCCTGTAACAGTCATAGCACCAATAATCCACTCACTATGTCAACAACAGGTGATGATGCTACAATG
The DNA here is from genome assembly GCA_013401135.1 of Cettia cetti. Classification (NCBI taxonomy): domain Eukaryota; kingdom Metazoa; phylum Chordata; class Aves; order Passeriformes; family Sylviidae; genus Cettia; species Cettia cetti. The sequence continues at coordinate 9,012 of VZUI01033829.1, forward strand.
ACAAAATCTTTTGATTTAATGATTATTAGCAGCATTTGTTCTCCAAGCTGTATCTGAGAAATTAAAGTTTCTCATACTAATATTTATCTCTCTAATAGTATTGGGAATAGTATAATTTTCAAGCTTCAAGTTTCTATCCGAATCCGATCCTATGAGGGATTACAGCAGACTCACAGTACTTCTCCTGGGACCTCTTTTATCGTTCTTCCCCACATCAATTTGACCAGAAACAAATCCCATATTATCAGTATTACTCGGCTTTCTTCTTGACAGTCCACTGCATACAATACAGCCTATCACCTTTCACATCTACCCTATCTGAACCACACATAATCTTGAATGCATGTTAAAGCCATGATTACTATTCTTGCAGATTGATATTATTCCTATAATATCCAGTTTCATGTTCTGCACCAGTAGCTCTGGTTCCTCCATTTGTTATTTCAAATGCCAGGAGTTTGCAAAAAATTCCACTCTGATGTTTGTGTATTTATCGATCACACAGATCCCAACTCCCTCAACTATCACCAATCTAGTTACTGCTGAACTTTATTATTCTTTAAATAACATTTAATTTTGGGGTTTTTTCCAGCTCCTGCCTACCCATCACTCTTTCTAGAGATGCTGTTTTACATGCCACTGTAGCAGCATTTACCTTATTTTTCCCTTTCTGTGTACTAAGCGAGGCATGAAGATTACACAAGTTTTTCCCTGTGTTCTCAAAACTCAGTAGTTTGTGTCACATGCACTGCTCTCTTTGATGTCTGGAGACAGAGGAACATTTTTGGGAAATGCCAAGACCACAGCCCTGGGTTTTGCTTTGCCTGCTTTGTTCAGACTGCTTATGGTAAGCATGCTAAGTCACAATTACAAGTAGAGCTATAAGAACATAATATAGCCATAGTCTCATGATGGCTGAAGTGCCATGGGAGTTCCAGACGCTGACCACTTTTTTTTTTTTTAATTGCTAAAAACTGTGCCTCTGAGGGGACACAGTAGCATGCAATACAGCATGGAATCAGAGATAGTTCCATGTTATATAGCCATTACCTCACATTGATCTTTACTAAGGAATTACACCAACAATTTCATTTTATGAACTATATTTATAAATCTTTTTCACCATTTTCTGTTCTCCAGACAAATTAATCCAAGCCTTATCTAGTTACTCCCACTAAAGAGCTCTTACCTCCGCTGAATCTAAGTCTTCATCGCTAGAAGCCTGGCTGATGCTCTTCCTCTCACCCACCAAAAATGGCATCTTTAACAATTAGCCAATCACTACATCTGCTAAACTGGGTCATCAGGGATCTGATGAGCAGCTTACAATATGTCTCTGCTTTTTAAAGACTGATGTAAATGTAGGAAACATGCCAGCAAGCAAGGATGCATTTTCTGGCTGGGTATGTACTGATTTCTATAGCAGCTAAATAGATCAAGCAGCTCAGCCAGTTCATACTAGTGTTAGACAAACAGCACCAAGATTACATCTACAGAGCTGCAAGAGATTCTGAATTTGCACCAAAGCAAGTCCCATGCCCTGAGCAGAAATGTGGCTTTTGCTCACTCCAGGTGAGAATTTATACTGGAAAGTCCCTATTCCTCTCTCTAGGGCTACATTTATTGCTTGTTTGCTGGAATGGATACAATGTTTTTCAAAGAGCTGTGTGATTTTCCTTTTTCTTCCCAGATTTAATATTACCAACGACTAGAAAACTTACTTACGGTCTAGGTGTTATTTTGACCCTGGAATCATTAGAGATTCAAGTGGGGAGGACATAAATGTAGGCAGAGCACGCACAGGAAAGCTCAATATTCCGAAATGGCACGCAGAAGCAAACATGACAACACATGGGTGACTGCAGAAACCGGATTTTTCTCACATTTCAGAATCTGCCAGTTTTACATAGATGTCCTGATCTCAAGAGCTAGATTTGGTGGTGGATCAGCTATGCAGGTGAGTGAATAACTCAGCACCCAGCCAGTGCAGGCGAAACATGTTAAGCAGGCAAATGTCGCAGATCAGGAACTAGATGCATTAAAGCAGAAATTAAACCAGCAGTTCTGGACAATGTGGAGTAGCAGCAAACCAGAGTGTGTTGGATTAGCATAATAAGGACATCACAGGAAAGAATTTGAATGGGTTGGTAAAGCCATAGGAGCCATTACTTGCCTGAAACCTGTCTGATTAGTTAGTGCTACTGATTCCTCATGTTCATTAGGATTAATAGTCCAAAAACACATTAGCACAAATCTAATCACCAAAAATACATTTTGAATCCAAGGAAAGTAAAAGCCCCCTGGTAAAAGGCCCAAGGAATCCAAAGCTAAAGAAAGCAGCAAAAAGGTAAAGCGGCAAAGACTGCCCCATCATACTCGCTGCCTTTGCCAAGGAAAAACCTCAGCCATTACACACCTGGTTTTCCTGGATAAAATGCACAATTAAAAAAAATGGAGAGAGAAAAATTCCAAAGATAGTACTTAATATATAACTGGAGCTCTGAAATAGCTCCTGGTCATGTCCTTTCTCCTCCAAGTGCTGGAGATCTCCCTTTTCCATCTTTTTCTGCAACACATTCTCCATTTGCAAGGCCATTTACTTAATAGCGATAGAGTTTGCTTGCATGTGCCACTACCACTCTAAATACTCTCCAACCAAGCTCTGTAGTCCTGAAACCAACCTAAAGTGGCTTAACAGCAGGCACCATGCACACTCTAAACTATGGACATGAGATACCTGCATGCTCTTACTGCCCTTAGGTCTTCACTGCATCATCTACATGTAGCTGTTAAATATTAATGGTTTGTCTAGACTGGAAAACCAGAACAGCTTTAAAAAACAATTACAAATACACAACATAAGAGGAGAACAGGTCAGAATTAGAAGTCATTACTTTTTTACTGCTTATTTTCAAAGCCTCAACAAACTCTGCTTTAGGGAAGGACACGGAAAAAGGAGGCAGAACAATAATACAAAGTCATCTGCTAAAGAAGCATATTGCAAGACCTCTGTCTGCTGGGCAATTGGGATTTTTGTTTTGTTTTGTTTAGCTTTCTTACAGCCATCCAGTAGAATGGTAACATTAGCAAACTCCAGAAACCTATATACCAAAGGGGACTCATGAAATCACAAGCCTGGATCTTCCTCAAGTGGAAACCAAGCTCTTCCAATACCCAACCGACACTGTCATGGCTATCAACAGACACAGACAAATTCTCAATCCTAAAGCTCAGATTTTTGTAGGCAGAGTCTTCCTTAAGTTGCAAGTACAGATCCTGCCCCGACAACTTCATCTGCCTTGAGACAAGGACTCAAGTTAATTCAAGCAAAACTTTGATTTCCCAAAGTCTACCTCTGAAATAAGTAAAAAGGAAAAATGTAAGGCAGTGATGAACACTCATCTGAAGTTTGAAAAATCCTGTTGAAAGCCTGTGTGCCCAGAACTGAGATTTTATTCACGATGCTAACAAGCTGGATCCCAGCAAGGCAGCTTTAACAGAACAATAACTCACAAGAATCTATTAGTGATTAGGTTGCAAAATAAATCTGCCAGTAGTCTTGATACACCAGCATCATATAGAAGACACGACTTTGGCTTGCTTTCCTTTCTATCCCAATCCATTGCTTTACATGCGTTACAGAACAGGTTTTAATTATATAATCCTGAGACAACTCTAGAACACCTGAATATAACATGCAGCAAGTCCAAAAGAAGCCTCTAAAACCAGACAGGCTCCACTGCCTTAGTTACTACCGGGGAGAAGTATACAAAGATTTTCCAGAAAAAAAATTATCTGTGTTTTGGGTCTGGGCCTTCTTTAAAGGAGAACTCTAAATATGTGGCACTGCTTCAGGAAGCAAATAAATATACTTCTGGGCTAAGACACTTGATAATGAAGGTGATCACATCATAGCTTTCTTTTAGGACCACTTACATAGGCACTGATCTTGGTAATGCTACATGTCCATCAAATTGCTTTTTGCTTGTTACATGAGAAACAAAAAGGTGTCCAGATGCAGAATTTCAACATCAAAGAAGACTGTGGAATCCCTGCAGCCCCTTGACATAATACCTAGGGTCTGGCCTCAGCAGAACACACTATAGTCACCTGCCCAGCCTTAAGAGCAAAACCCCTCCCAATGGTGCCTGCACACAATGAATGGTTTGCCCCGGCTCCCCCCCCCACCAATGCCCTGGGCCTGTGGTGTCTTCTTTCCTCTGTGTCTCCATTGGTTTCGGGTCCCCGGTGACTGGCCCTGTGTTACCTATAGGTTGCTGACCTTACCTGCCCTTTACTCTCCCCTGTGCCCCAAGGTCATTGGCTGCCAAAACCTGACTTAACCCCAAACTGAGAGAGGCTCGGTCTCTCTGCACGGTGACTTCAGCATCTGCAATAAAGCTGCTGGAACTGATCTGGTTTGCCAGAGCCTTCCTCCTCTCCTTGCTGAGCTAGGCACATCGTGTGTGTGAATGTGTGAGCTCGACTACCTCATCTGAGCTTGCTTCCCAAGCAGCCTTTCTCACCTGAGAGGTTATTTGGGGCCTAGGCTTCGCTCAAGTCCCTAAAACACATGACACAATAGAAGATAAGGAGTTTTCTCTTGATAATTTAGACATTACATGACAGCCACACTGCCTTTGTATATTCCTTTGGGGGCAGTGGACAAAGAGGAAGCAAAAAGAATAGAGTGGAGGCAGTTTTCCTTCACGTCACAGACTGTTCCAGAACCTCAGTCAGAGAAAAGCTTTGCCCATTCTGTCTCTCACACTCCCACTTGGTTTTTCACTTAACAAGCAGCAGCAGTTCAGTTATCTGATCCTTAAGGGGACAACATGGAGATCCAAAGAAGAAAGATTTGACTCTTCTAGAAATAGAGCAACTTAAGTCTGAGCATTTCTTCAGATGCTAAGCCTACAAAAATTAAGGTTAATTCCTTAATTAAAGAACCACCTTCCTAAGAATAAATATTATTAAAAGTCACCAGATGGTAGTATCAGACATATTCTCACCAAGTATTTTTAATTGAATGAATCACAAACTAGAGCTGGACCGCACTGACAATTCCCCTGTAGTGTAAGTACAGTTCTGCCATTACCTCAGATCCACCAGCAAACGGCCACGTGGGGCTGTTGGAAATGCCACATGCATTCCTAATCTATCCCGGCAAATGGCTCATGGGATAAAACACTTTCAGCAAGAGTTTGAGCCAACACATGCTACCCCGCCTTTGCCTGGGGTGAAGGGAGAACATGATCAACCACCGCAGAGCATTTCAGAACGTGGTTGTGTGTCTTACTCATCTAGCTGAGCACTTGCTTCCTAACAGAGACGGTTTTGGTATGGACTTTCCTCCCCACCTCGCCTCCCAGCTTATCAAATTGCCCCCACGTGACAAACTAGAATAGAACAAGGTGCTTGTTCCAAGTTAACCAGTGGTCACACAATAAATTATGCTAGTATGAATTTAAATTTATCCCTGCTTTAGAGTGGTATGGCATCCCAGCTACTCAACAAAAGCAGAATTTGGGGGAAAGGTTTTCTGGGACAGCATTCTGCTGTTCTGACACAGGAGCAAAAGCACTCTGCCCCGTTTGGTGCAATCAGAATAGCAGAGCAGCTGCCCACACCCCTTAACTGTGTAAGCAAGAGGTAAAACACATCAAAAATACTAAACAAAATTCTTAATTGAATGAAAGTAAGAGAGAAATAAACAGGCAGCACTGTCTATGTGTGATAGCTGGGTTTGAGACTGTATTACTGGCAGGAACAGAGGAATTGAAGAACATCATGCAGGCAGGACCTTTAGCTGCCACAACAGCAGGTCACCAAATGAATCTCAGGAAGTCATCTGGAAATAGTTCCAGCACAGCAATACACAAAATATGACACTTTCAGCATAACTCTACGAAGATAATTTCACGATAGAATTACATCTGTCCATTAATTTCTGCAGACCTCAGTTCAAAATCTTGCCCACCTGCTCAGCTTTAGATGACAAATCCTGTTTTTTCCCCATTCACATTAAAAAAAAAAAAAAATCCTAAAGTCAGGCAACTGTAAAGAGATTCAAGAGCAAAAATACCAGAAGTGCTGTAGTTAAGAGTTTGGTGCATTTGCTGAGTGCACAGAAAGAATCCAGAAATAGTATGCAAAGCTGAGTTTTGGCAAAAATGATGCAGTTTACCCTGAAAGAGGAGAGTCAATACAAGGCTACGTGAATGGTGCCAGCAGCAAGTCATCCTTTAATATAGGGGGGGACCCCAGGGACTACTTGTCTGGAGGCAGAGGTTAGTTATTGCTGTGTCCCTTCTCCAGTGGTTTCAGTGGGAAAGTATAAGGCTATGGTGGAGAACAGAAAGAGATACGTTAAGAATATGCCAGCTCAGAGGCCAGAAGTAGTCTTTACATCACTTTCTGCCTCAGAGTAAAGGGCAGCAGACACTTAGATTTTGACTGGGATTTTTGAAACCCATCTAGTTTTGAGAAAGCAGGAGAGAGAAAAATTCTGGAAATCTTTTTATTCTCACACAGAGCCCCTGGACATGGGCAAAGAGGTCTGCCATGAGCACGTAAGATAACTGCCACCCGCCCTTCTCCCCAAGAGCCAGAAGAATAGAACAAAGGCCAAAATGGCTCAGTCCAAAGCCCTTTCCTGCAAGCTAGTTTCAACTCCCAGGAAGTTCTAAAACAAGCCACAGCAGCTGAAATCCCTGGATGACAACCACTGAGGGCTTTCTCCGGTTCTACTATCTGCACAGTCAAGATACCTGCTCTTTCATCAGCTTTCTGTGACCTCTACAAAAAAAATCATTCATGTTCATTCACCCTAATCTGCCACACTATCTGCATTCTCTGCAAACCATGATGCCATAAAGATGGTTTCCTGGCTCCCATGAAAACCCTTATCTCTGCTTTTTCTGACTATCAAGGAATCTCCACCAAACACTTGGCTCATGTTCTCTGTACAACTCTCCAGTTACCCTGCAGTTAGACTACTCTCACTTCATGGTAACAGGACTAAGGCAAAAATTAATTGCAACCCCTCTGCATTATCAGCTGGGATATCAGCAGCACTCAAACTTCAGCCTCTGCAGCTTTACAGGTCTCTTAGCAGGAATTTAAAAGAACCGCTTATCTCAGGCTAGAGATTCATGCGTAGGCCAGAGTTAAAGTAGGGCAACACTTAAGCTGAATCTCAAGCTCGCATTGTAATGAAGCAAAAGCTGCAACTTCAAGCTCTGAAGGGGCCCAGCAGGCACACTCCTGCAACTGTTACAAACTAGACAGCTTCTGAGAAACTTGTGCGAATCTTAAAAATCTAATACAGCTTGACAGTGTGCAATCTGTTTTAGCAGGCAAATCCAGCTGCAGCATCGTCTTCCACATACATTACCAGGTTCTCAGTACAGTGCTGAGAATGAGACCCTATTCTGCAGCATAGGAATGTAGTAGATATGCAAACACTGTACAAAGCAAGTTTCAGAATGGCAGATTGCCAACACCTCTGGGCAAAAAAAAGAAAATCACTGTCACCCAACTGCCCCAAGATCTTCAGCAATGGAGCAGGAAAATACGTAACCGCCATCAAGACAAAAAAAAAGAAAATGAACAGTCACTTTTCAAGAGGAAAAATGTTTTCTTCATATTCTCTTCCAGGCTTACTCTCTCTGCAATTATGAGACAGAGGTAATAACAGCCATCGAAAGTCCAGCTGTCACATTTTGGTAATTCAGTGATTGCCCACATAGATCTAATTACCTCAGCCAGCCCACATGCCTGAGACCTCATGTGGGCATGGCCATTCCTCAGCATTGCCCTGACTGAGGTTTGGAGAGCAGCAACACTAGGATGGTCAGATGTTTTTTAGAGTGACCAAGGTTAAAGTATAGGGACAAGAAGAAGGGAAACAGCTGCTCCAGATCTAGAGACAACAGAATGCTTAAAAACCTAGAAAAATAATTAAAAGAACTAATGAGCCATAGTTGGCAAAGGAGCCACAGGTCAAGGCAGATACAATTCCTCAGTGGGGGGAGAGGCAAAGAAGGGGAGCAGCCCTCCCATATTGAGACAGAGAGGAATCAAGTAAGCAGCTCCACAGCAGAGCTGTGGCAATGAGTGTAGAGAAAAAGGAATCTATCAAGACAGGAGGTGATTTATTCTTAAGTTTCAGGGCTGGAATAAGCAACAGATGATGAACAAAAGGGAATGTCTGTGGTGGATCCAAACAGGAGACAGAAGTGTGATGGCAATGCCACAGGGTTTGTTTTGTTATTAGGTTTGTTTGTTTTTAAAGGAAGTTAATAAAGAAACACCAGCAGCTTAAAATGCTGCAAGCCTGCCACTCATCCTAGATTATAACAAAAATTCCTGTCTTGTAACGAGAAGGGCTTCTTGGGATCCAGCAGCCCTTCGACTCTTCACCCCCCGATGGGGGGCCAAGGGGGCCCCCGTATCAGCGGCTCGGCAGCACGGAGCTCCCCATGCTGGCACCGGTCGCCTGCCCAATTCAGACCTGTAATCTCCCTCGACTTTGATTTAATGCAGCAATTACTGGTAATGTGGTTTGAAGGAGATAAATGCCCAGTACAGGGCTGGCTGGCACTGATGCTCATTTCGCTCATGATGCAAGAACAGTTTTAATTAAAATCCCCTTTATGATAAAGGAGCTGCTTGACTGGATGTTTCTGTGCAGCCCTGATACGGAGCCTCCTCCAAAGCGGATTAGAAATCAAAGTTTCCCTCTTCTCACTACTGGCAACACACAAAAATAGGGAACACTGTCACCATGTCACCCCTCTACAATTTCTTTAACCCTAGAACTGCTGGGAAAACGGCCACGCTTCCTTAAAAGCAATAGTTACTTCCTTGTCATGGCTTTAAGTGTTTTCCAAAAACTAAGCACAAGGGCTGCTTCAATTGGAATAAATGCATCCATAGAGCTCATCCTCTGTGATCCAAACCTGGTTTCCCCTCTATCTGGTTTAAAAGCAAATCACCCTGGCTACTTCTATGGGTCTGCCTACAGACTGCATTTTGGCATGGAGAGATATCAGCCCCACGGTGCTCTGGCATGGTGGTGGGAAATCAGAATTTGGCTGAAAGGCTGGAAAAATAGAAGCTTCTGCTGGGTGAGGCAGAGCTGCATGGACAGAGGAGAGAAAAGAAGCAGCACTGCAAGATAAAGGCAAAAAATTTGGCGGAGCAGTCAAGATCCCAGCAGAGATGTTCCAGAAATGATCTGTCAGCTCTCGATTGAGTTACAGCAAATGTAGGTGCAATTTTGGGTTGGTTTTCTTCCTTACACTACAGGAAATAACAGAGATGAATACATTAAGCACTACTAGTTTCTATTGCAAGTGCCAGGAGCAGATTGGCACCGGGAGAAATTGGCCTTGTGCATTACCTAGAAAATGCAGCACTGAGTTTGGAGGCCCGCAGACAGCGAAGATAAAGAGCCTCAAGTCTGAATGTGCATTATTCCTCTCCTCAAGCCACCCAAACACACATAAACATAAAAAGATTGCTTTAAGAAGATGAATTTCTCTGTGACCTTCAGAATACATCTGTGGGTCATGGGACTACCCAGGCCCTGACACAGGTTCCAGCCTTCTCAGAGCTTGTGCCTCATCATCTGAATAGTAATCCATATTCCCTGACATTGTCTTCTCCTCCAATGATGGGATTCTGCTCCAAAAATCCTTTCTCTTTAACATAAGAAAGCAATTTCAAAGTGGCTGTCATGTTCCATGATTCTCCACCCCCTTCAGACAGCAGAGTATCGTACAACAGATGAAAAAGAAAACTCCTGACAGAACCAGGAGGGATTGTGCACAACAGCATAACTGGCTGACTTCACAAGAGTCTGAAGCAGCTGACATCAGACCACCAAATGCACTGCAATGAATGATGAAACTGACCTTGCTCCTCAACAGGATGAACAAAGGGTAAAAACACCAGGTCAGAGACAGCAACATGAAGATTTCGTGTGGTTTTGCTGGTCCACAAGGGAAAAAAAATGAAACCAAAAAAGGCCTGGTATAATTAACAAGATTAAAGGGGGATTTAGGATCAGGACAGAAAAGCAACGGGCCAGATTGATCCTTACAGGATTAAAGCTGGAATCCTACTAAGAGTCCAGTGGTTGAGAGATCAACGCAGTGTAATGGGATTAAATCAACATCAGCTTTTGTTTTTACACAACTGAACCTCCAGTGTCTGTACTTTTACTGCTTCAGATAAGCAGCAACAAAGTTGACTGATACCATGAACACCCAGGGCATGGGGAGGCAAGCACTTCCCCTTTGGCCCTCTCAGGCAGAAGAGCAATAGGTAATGCCATTTTCAGAAACAATGAACAAAAATTGTGAGTTATTACAAATTGTCCAAAAAGCCAAGAAAGCTGAGGATTTACCAAAGTCTGTGTTCCGGCCAGCCCTAAATTAACTGCTATTAAGTGTGATGGGATCACCCCAGGCCTGATGGATGGGGAAGGCAGGAGGACAGTCCCAGCTGCAAGCAGACATGCTGCCAACGGGCAATTGGATTTTGATACTGTCTCTTGCCGGCAAGGAACAAAGGACGCAGTATACTCTGCGGAACATATCAGCAAACACATTTAAGACAAATTGTCACATGTCCCCATTGCACAACAATATCCAAGAATTACAAAAGTGAGAAAAGCCTCTTTCAGCATGTATCATTTGCATTACAGCTGGTACAACACATGCAGGCCAGCTGCACCTCTCTGTTCCCCTGCCCTGAAATTTCCAAAGCTTGGTAATTTGAGTTGGTACCAAGGGGGAGGGGAAGAGGGAAACAGGATAAGGCTAGATATTCTTTCTAGATATGTAAGCTATTTTTAAAATTTTTAATTCTTGTAGGAGAAAAAGTCACACATGTTTAAATGAGAGGGTATCCATCACCACCACACTTGGTTTAAAAGGGAAGGGGTGTTTATTGCACACCTGTTCGCAACAGCTAAACAGCTGCATTGAAGAGCAACATTCTTTAAGCAAGGAAAAAGCATTAAAGGATCTCATATTTCTACAGCACTTCTCAGTCCAAAAGGTGTTCTAAAACAGCAGTTACACATCCACTGCATACACTCCACCCAATTTTCTTCTTCAAAAGAAAATTTTCCCCAACACTAAAATTTAAAAATGTCAATGCTACCCATTTCTTAAAAGCTATCACAGACAGTAGCCTCACCTACGCTGAATGGGCTTCTCCTTTTCAGCTGGTTGGTCCAAATAAAGTAATTGCCATTCACTGCTCCTCCTCAATCAAGCAGCAGCCAAAATCACAGTGTAATAAATTGGGGGGAGGAGGAGGGGAAATAGCTGGAACGATTGCTGGATCCAACAGGCCTCAAAGCAAATCTGCTCTGCAGTGCTGCTGAAATGGTCCCCATGGAGATATGCACCCTACTTATGCTGCACCTTCCTGAGGGATGCTTTGTCTTTACTCACAAGGGCTCTCCATCCAAAAGGTATGTCATGGATGCAAGCAGATATCACCATCAAGATTGAGGGTGGAATGTAAAAGAAGGCCATTACAACAAAAATGGAAAGTGAAAAATAGCAACAGGCAGTTCACACTGCACGTTTTCTATCTTCTAGACACGTATATATATTTGAATTCCAACGTTTTTCTGCATTTAAACTTTGTTTCAACACTAGATGATTTATAAATTATTTTAAAACTTACAGAGGACTGTTCTAGTATCATCCTATGCCAGCTCTTTAAATATAATGAATAATAATCCCTACAAAAATCTTTAAAAGTTGTCAAAATATTTTTACTTCATTATTGTCTTATGTCCAAGATTCAATCAGAGCATTGTGTGGGGGACAGCATCTTTTATTCGAGGCAGGAGAAAAACTAACTGCCTTCACCCTGGATTCAGCTACAGACCCAAGAACCATCTGGTAAAAAATCAGCCAGCGCATTGTGCAGGCAGTATATTAGTCATGAGACACAGGACTCTGAGAACAATGAAACCTAAATTTAAGGGACAGATGAAGGAAACTTAATTAATTACTTGTTTAAGCTTCTTCACAGCTTTGAGGAATATTTAATATTTTTAGCAAAAGAATTTAGCACTGGAGAGCACAAAGCACATCCTCAATGGATTTCTTAATTTTCTGCAAGCCTTTTCTCACATCCAGTGTGGAACTATCTGCACTGGTCCATCAGCACAGCTTGCCTCTCCAATGCATGGTTGCAGGATGAATCACATTGCCTTGGGTATAGGGTGCCATCCACTGCTGCGGTACTGCAGATACAAACAGCAGTTCCTTCTCTAAACTGACAACTCCATACAGAGAACACTTTTTCTGACCACTCTACATCACTCAAGCTCCTACTGTACTAATAATCCTTGCTGAACTATGAGGGGAACTTTTCCAGCTAAGTGCATAAGCTGTCCAATCATACTTTTGGTTAAACATGCACATATACACATTTGCTATCCTAGTGACTGCTTAGAACTGTGGCAAAAAAGCCACCCGAATTCAGGTCCACTCAGGGACCTTTCCTACACCATTGCTATTACCTTGTGGGTTAGGACAGCTCTGATAAGCTGGAAAGTTGGGTGGAGAGAAACCTAATGAGGTTCAACATGGGCAAGTGTAGGGTCTTGCGCCTGGGGAGGAATAACCTCAGGTACCAGTACAGGACCTGTTAGAGATCAGTTCTGACCTGGGACTCTTGGTGGATAACAACTTTGACCATGAGCCAGCAGTGTGCCCTCAAGGCCAGAAAGGCCAGTGGTATCCTGAGGTGCACCGGAAAAACTGTGGCCAGCAGGTCAAGGGAGCTGATCCTCCCCCTCCTACCCAGCCCTAGTGAGGCCTGGGCTGCTGTGGCCAGTTCAGGGCTACACATTTCAAGAAAGACAAGGAGATACCACATAGGGTTCAATAGACGCCACAAAGATGACGGGTCTGGACGATCTCGTATGAGGAGAGACTGCAGGAGCTGTGCCTCTTTAGTCCGGAGAAGAGACAACTGAGAGAGGATCTCATTAATGCATTTAAATATCTCAAAGGTGGGTGCCAAGAGGTTGTTGCCAGACTCTTCTTGGTGGTGCCCAGCAACAGGATGAGGAGCAATGGCCATAAACTAAAACACAACAAGTTCCACCTCAGGATGAACAAGAACTTCTTTACATTGAGAGTGGCAGAACATTGCAACAGGCTGCCCAGGGTGGTTATGGAGTCTTCCTCTCCGAGACATTCAAAATCATCTGGACACATTCCTATGTCACCTACTTTAAGTGATTCTGCACTGGCAGGGGGATTGGACTAGATGATTTCCAGAGGTCCTTTCCAAGCCTAAGAATTCTGTGATTCTGTGAAAACTGTAAAGTTCTGCCACTAATAGAATTAAGATTAGCAAAGAAGCACCACGGGAAGTGAAGGAAAAACAGCTGTTCAGTTTCAAATTGCTATTATCTGCACTCTTCTTCAAGCTTTCAGCTGGAAATCAACAAAGGCTGAGGTTTATTCTCTCCTTATTCTCTTACTGTTTATTCTCTTCCTTCCAAGATAAATAGGCTTTTTTTGTGAAAAACTAACTTAAACAGGACCCAGGCCCTGTCAGTCTTCCAAGACTTGGACGGGCTTACAGCAAACAGAGTCCCCTGTGTTCACCACTGTTTGGACAGGTGGGAATACAGCAGTCAGGCAGAAGAGCCACTGGAGATATACATGAACTGAGCAAGACTACATCTCCCTAACTCTTTTGTTTAGACTCACCAGAAAAGGGAATTCCTGAGCATGATGGAAATGTGCTGTACACCTGATTTACACAGACCTAGATAAAATCACTGTAGCCTACAGAACAGAGCATACTGATCCTGAACCTTCATCTTCTGAAGCCAGTACCTTGATTTGAAATGGCTTCTTGTTTTGAACTGCACAGGACTTTCTTGTCTCAGCAGTGACCTTGGCATCTTCCACGATTACAGGCTTGCAGGAACACAGAATTGGAAAAGATCACCTGGATTATCTACTCTAGTCCTCTAATAACACAGGCAGTCACATTATGTAATCTCTTTCATACACTCTTCTTTCTCTGCTTCCCAAATCTCCAAAGCCTGTATAAAACCCTAGATGCAAACAGACGCAAGTTGCTTTGTCACATAAAGCCCCAGAAGAACACATTGCAGACATCCCCAACCCAGCTGTGCACCGAGCAGCTCGAGAGTGGAAGCAGTATAACCATGTTCATGAGGTGCTGCACCAAAGTTAATAAACTTTATCGAGCAGCAGAACTCATTATCTCAGCTGCAGTGCTGGACAAACATAACTATATTACTTCTGGATTCAAGCTGCTACGTATGCATGCCACAGCATGGCACCGTAGGGACTTGCAGGCTGGGGAATCAGCTTACAGGCTACTAGCTCGAGGATTTTTGCATGAGCTCCATTTTATGATTTTCCAGGGCTTTTCTGCTCCAGAGCAAGAATCCAAATATCAGTGTTTGTATTAACACAAAATGTCCCTTAACATACTCGCAGAAATTCACCCAGACCTGACCTCTAACACTCATTCAGGAAAACCTTTCCACATCCTCACAGCCACAGTCTCCCAGAGGCAACCCCATCTCCACCTCTCTCAGCAGTGACCACATCACACACACACCTTTCACACACAGCACCTGCGCTCTCCCTCCTGTCAGAGCTTTGGGTGATGGCTGACGCTCATTAGCCATGCCTACCAAACAGGTTCCAGCCAAAGGCCTAGAGGCACAGCTATACTTTCCCCAGCAAGAGCTGCCCCAGGCTTCGTACCAGAACAGAGCAGGGAGGCAGTTTTCCCTGGATAGCCACTTCTTTTGCTGCTATCAAATGCATGCTTTGAGAAACATGCTGTAATGTCCATACTTTTCACTGGCAGTAGCTACCTCTCATGAAAAAAGACCAAACAAATAATAGAAAGACCTGGCGTGAGGAAGAGCTCGTTGCTAAGACTCAAGTTTGGCAGCAGAGTTGGGTTTCCAATCCCTTGGTGGTAAAGCTGATGAGCTCGGAGCCTAGAGGGAAAAATTATTCCAGTGAATGCAAAGAGAGACTTTTAACTGACAAAAAGGCAAGTAAAAGACAGGTCAGGAAGAAAACCGACAAAAAAATTCAAAATGAGCTTGGCAGGCTTACTAGCCCTATTCTTGCTGTACGATAATTAGTGGGTCTAGGTAAGATCTTCACTTTCATAGGGCTCTAGAGAAAGAAATTATTTTTCATTGCATTAGGCAGCCAGCTCTCTGACAAACACGCAGCATGTACTCTGTACATGGCTACAAGAAAGGAGGAAATTATCCATACCCACTATAAACAGAGCAATGAATCCAGTGCTTTCCTACCAGAAGCCTAGCAACAGCATGGACCTCCCTTACCTTGGTCCCTCTTGCCTTTAATAGTTTCAGCTGTCGTTGAGCACCAAAGAAGGATGATTGATAAATTGCTTCATAGGGCTGCTGCCCCTTCCTTTCAACCTTTCTTGTAACAGCAGATCTCCAACAAGGCAACATGCATACATGTAACTCTCAGAACACATCATGCACTTTAGAAAATACTTGGAATGAAATGACTCTAGATTATATCTCATGACTCACAGTACACAAAGATTCATCTGCTCATAAATGAAAAAACTCAGTCTTTCTTATCCAGTAAAGGGTTGAATGCTTTTCCCACCTTCAAACCACTCTGCTCCTGGCTGTCACCAGCACAACACCTGCCCCCATGTTGTCATTCCTGATCGCCCTCAGCACAAAGACCCTCTTGCCTTCATAGCCCAAATTACCCATGTCCTATTTAGGGAACTGATGACTAGGAGCTCTCTTGAGCAATTCAAGAGCCCAAACAGCTGCACACAAATGGGGATGAGTGTGAGAAGAGACAAAACTAGCGTTAGATGGTCCCTCACAAACAAAACACTTGCCTGCGATAACAGAACTCCTATATGCACTTCTTATACACAAGGCAAATATCCACCTTGAGTTTCAACACTGACAATACACTCAAATCGTTTGCAACATCAGAGACTATCATACCATCTCTGCCTCAGAAAGACTTTATACAACTGCATCCTACACAACGAAAGTGTTAAGATAAATAGTCTCTCTTGATATTTAATGGCACAGATAGTCTGCTGCCTTCACTTCGCTCACAATGCCAAGCATTAGGTCATCACAACAGATATTTTAAGTTTCCTACTCTCCAGCTCTCCACAGCCTACAATCTCCTGCAGTCTACAAAGCTCTCAAATATTTAAGAGTATCCCGCAACAAGTTTCACCCGAGGGAATACAGTTCAGCAAGCAAGAATGTCAGACTGAACCAAGGCTATACCACCACTTCATTACAGAGACAGCATTATAATCAGGGACTGTGATGTTGCAGGTAGCCTGTATGTCTGAGCTCAGTATCTACACTACACCACAGCTGCAGAAGAAGGTGCATTCTCCTTTTTATTTTACTATTTGTCAAACCTGACAGCACTCAATATAGCACAATCTCTTCAAAGAAGATAATTCTGTAACAGGCATCCCTGGAGGGTAGGGGGCTGGGGAGAAACATAATGGTTGCTGTGGGAATCTTAATTCTGGATTTCAGGACTTGCATATTTAAAACCTCAAATTTAACATTGCATTAATGTAGCTTCATGCATTGAATTAAGGAATGACTCAGTACAAATTTCCATGCATCTACTGAAGTCCTGACATTCCAAGGACAAGAGGCACAGAACAGAAAAAAAAATAGCACAGGCAACAAGAAGAGAATGAGAGGCAGAGTGGAACCTGTGAGCAGGGAAGCAAGAAACTGGCACAGCCAAGGCACAACAAACCCCACACCAAACCAGATCTGTCAGTTGAGGCTCCTTGTTCTCACTGCTAAAGGTTATGTAGCCTGTCAGGATAAAAGCTTAAAGCAGAAACATAAATGGGCAGGAAAAGGTCCCTGAAAGGTCCAAGGAGGAGAAGATTCTTCCAAAGTAATAGTGCAAACTGTACTGAGAAGGGAAAGATCCTATCTAGATAACTAAAATTCACTAATTTTTTTAATTATCGTGGCAGAGTGCCCAGATGATGCCTTTAAACCCCCTTCAGCTATTCAAGCATTTAATACTTGTTTTTTCCACTTCTCTTAATTGAACTGCAAAGGAAACACAGTAGTAGTGTTTGTGTGTAGTAGTAGTGCCTGAAGTTCAGGGTGTAAGCTGAAGCAGCAGCCCATGAGGTTCATCCATTGGCAAGCATCACAAAACTCAACGCTCTTTTAAGAATCTAGGTCAATGCTTCATGTTTGGGCCAAAGGTGGCCTTCAGGCAGGCTAACACCTCTATTTTATACTGGAGTGCTCACACACCCCTCAGCACAGGAGGTGAGACAGCAGGGCAGCTCTCCTCTGCTCCCATACTCATCCTGCCCATTTCAGCAGAGTAAGGAACATCTCCATAGTTTATTCCTTATACAAGATCAGCAGCAGCATTGGCTGAATTACTTCTCCTCTCACCCCACCCACTAAACCAAGCACAAATCTTAGCTGAGAAGTGGGTCCCGACCAGTCTTTCTCCCTAAAAACCACCTCCTCAAGTGCGGGGGAGTCCCACACATCAGGCTGTGGCAAGGGGCTGAGCAGAGAAGGTGAACGTGCCTGCCAGCAGGGCCTGCTGGACAAAATCGGACAAGTGTACATAACCCTGTGCAGAATCAGGTTACCCTGAAACAAAGATAGTGTGTGTAAGTGCAAAGGAGGGAAGTCAAATCCTTCTGCCTGGGTTCCAAGGCTTGCTTTGTTGCTAAAATAAACCAGTGTTTGTTCCTGGGAATGATGGGGAGCCAGACTCAAAGCAGCCAGAGGCAGAAAGCGCCCTCTCGTTCTGAATGGGTTTGGTTTTTTGGTTTTTTTGTTGTGTTTTTTTTTTTTTTTAATAAATCAAACCAAAAATAAACAAGGGTTTAAAAAAAAACCAAAACAACCAAACAAAAACTTGGACCCAACTATTCTTTACCTCACATATCTGAGTAAGGAAACCCAAGGGCAAACTGCTGATCTCAAGGGTGCCCAGGAACAGATAAAACTACACATTGATGGCTGAGCAGTCCAAACAATGACTGCTCCGGTGGAAATTCCAGTCCTTGCTCAAAGGTTGAAAATATATATGTCTTTGTATAAGCTATTACTTTGCTTGCTGGATCTATACAACACTTTACACGTTTTTTCCTGACATTATTTTTCATACTCCATTAGAAACTTGAATAACTGTGCCACTTCTGGAAAAACATCCTTGCATCCAGCTTGTCTTGAAGGAGCTTCTCCCCCATCCTCAAAGGCCCAAACTGCAAAACTATATAACCCCTTCCTGCTTCTCTTCTAGCCTTCAGAGACTAACAGATCCCATTCAGCAGCACTCCTTCACTACCTGGGATGCCTCTCATTAACACCAAAAATCCCATAAAGCAGAAGCACATGGGAACAGCATTATGCATAAAATATATGTATACACACAGGTCTCTCAGTTGGCAGACAGTGAGCAGCATTACAGCAAAAATTTTGTCTCCCAGGAACCTGCCCAAAACTATTCTCTCCAGAGGCACTTATAACCACAGGAAAAGCCTGCTTGATACCCAGTTAATAGTACTTGCTCAAAATATTATTTTTTAAAAGGGAAAACTAGCCCACAGTGAGTAGAGGCTGCAAAGAGCTAAGCCCAAGAGTGAAGGCTGCTCACATTAGTGCAGAGTCCTTCAGCTTTCCATTCCTTATATGTGCAAAGTGTGCAAGCCCTCACACACGCTTCCTACTCACCCAGAGGTACATCATGTTAGCCTGGGTCCTTCAAACCCAGCAGTGAGATGATCCGGCAACACAAGAGGCACTTCAGTAAGACTGTTGAGACCGAGGTTGGTCGACGGTGGTTTTTGTTTTATTTTCTTAAAGAAAAAAATCCGAACGGCTCAGTTTGAGGCTTAGAAAGCCTCTCGCCTCCTCCACCCCCCTCCTCCAGCTCTGGCTGCTCTGTGCTCTTCTCTCGCACTTAATCTCTCCCTGGGAGTTCCCAGCCCCGTGTGTCTGTACTGGCGTGCACAGCACACACTCTGCATTCGCCTCCAGGGAATTTCTCTCTGTCATTCTGCTTCTAAAAACACAATCTCGGCCTCACAAGATTCTTGCAAGAGGCAGGGATGGGTGGGGTTAGTAATAAATGCAGCCCGGCTCCCACTGCTGGAGAGCGCTTATTTCAGAATAGGGAACTGTAGCCGTAAATGAAGCAGAGCAACACCTTGTCCTCCAAGGTCACTGGGGGGTGAGGACCCATTCCCCCCCACCCACTAATTGCTCCTCCCGGAATCATCCGTAGATGCAGGAGCCATGCAGGGTGCCATAGGCAGGTTCTGCACATCTTCATCTACACCCTTAGTCAACACCCCAAATTCGGTCACAATTCAGTAGCTGTATTTAATCATTAACCACTGACAGGCATCAAAGAGCATAACTACGGGGATCCTAAAGATAAGGAAAAAATCCGTGTGTGCCAGCCCTGGAGCTCCCTCGGAAGAACTACTGCCGGCGTGAGCTGGGGAAAAGAAGTTACACAGATAAAGGGGTTAATCTGCTTCCGCAGGTGGCTCCACATGAGTATTTTACAGACTTGCATATTGCTAAGGGAAATCGGCAGCTGGCTCCGGTTCCTCAGAGTGTATCAGGTTTCCACTTGCCTGGAGGCAGCTTCCCCCCAAGTCTGACTGGGGCAAGTGCCTCACAGCCTTGCACTCCTAGCCTGCTCCAATTTCAAGACTGCAAAGTTCTGCCGGTGGGGCGGCAGCTCCAGGAAAGGCGCGCTCAGCAAAAGACACTCGCCCCAGTTCCCTCAACAAGCATCAGCAAGCCTTCCCCGAACGAGCAAATCCTCATCCCATCCCCCGTGCCCGATGCCATAGGATGAGTGTCACCTCGCATCTCATTAATCGGTTAAACTGCTCTTCCAAACTAGGAAAACGGGTTTCTCGCCCCCTTCCTTCCCGGCTCAAAATGAAGAGCTGACTTCCTTTGTCGGGCTCCAAATGATAAGTTTAATATGGCCTCAACTCAAGTGTGTGTGTGGGGGGGGGAAGAAATTAAAAAGTGTTTCCATTGAGGCACTGGTCTCCTTGGAAATGAGTTTTGATAAAATATTTTTATCTCAGCTAAAGATATAGAAATAGTGCTATTCCACACATCACCTCTACTTCCTCTACTTACAGATTACTTAAATGCAATCCAGGAGGCTTGGAGCAAAGCACGAGTCAGGCTCCACACAAGTCAGGCCCTGTCTACACGGGATGACAAATGGATGGGCCTCCTGTCACAGCCAGCCCAGACACCCCAGATGTGCTCCACACTCCCCAGGCTCCCCTTGCCTTCAGCAAGCCACAGACACTCCCAAGGCAGGCTTGTCCCAGGAACAGGCCTGAGCACATGGCATGCCAATGGGCTCTATAGAAATAAATATATGACTATCACTGCAGTCCCACATAGAAACCTGGAGAAAAGGCTAATTCCCATTACCAGGATACAGCAGTCATAGGGATCTGCTAGTTAAAGACAAGCAAGATGACACTCAACTTTTCAGCCCAGAAATCCCAAGCCCAGCTGCTCAGGGAAAGGAGCAAGAGCGCCTCCAGAAAGCTGCTGGGATCGCACGGGTTGTTCTATTACAGCACTGCTCAGGTCTCCCATCTGCTCTCACCTTTTTGCACAATGGGTCAGGTTGAGAGGGTGAAAAGCAATGTTCCGAAAAATCACTTACTGCACAAAGCCTCCAAAGAGTGAAGCATGTGATCCACAAACCTGTTCTCAAAGGCTCTGAGAGGAGGAAAACAGCAGCAATGCTGACATTTGCATCACGATTAGACACTTCTGTTAACATCTTTGAAGCAGGGTCACACCAGAAGCAGCAACTAGTTCAGCCAGTCTGCAGATTGAAGCAGACATTTCTGCACCAGATAACCTTGATGGTATTTTCAAGGTTTTCTTCTGATCCAGAATCACAGTTCAAAAATGATCCTATGGTCATTTTAATGAAAGCTGAGATTCCTTGTGCGCAGGAAAGAAAGTGAGAAGACATGGACCAGATGAGCAAATCCAAATAAATCCTACTTCATATGTATTCCTATAAAAGATTTGAAAAGGATGAGTCTTAAAACTAAGCTGGAGAGTTATTAAAAACGTCTGTAATTAAAAACATAGGAAAAGGAAAAAAAGGAAAAACAATTCTTCCCCTTCTTCCCCAAGCTCTGACCCTTTAAGCCACCTTCAGGGAAAGGAAATAAAAACTTACAGAATAAGCCTGTTCATTAATTTCAACAACTGAGGTTTGTTACAAATCATCCCAGCAATTCCACATTGTTGCAGGTCACATTCAACCTCCAAATCAAAACAAGACCCACAAACTCTCCTTGAATCATCTAAATACTGCCTCAAATTTTATTTGCCACTGTTGCTTCAAGGCCATCACCTCTCCATGGAAGGCACACAGGAAGATTACTGAGAGCAGCAGACTTCTGGTGATGTAATACCTTTGTCCTGGAGCAGCAGCCCTGCTTGATGAACTACAAGAGCAGGTTTCTCAACACACAGTATTGTCAAGCAGTGAGAGAAGTACCTGACAGTTCCTCAGGAAATGAGGCTCTGGGAGGACTCAAGAGGCATCACCACCCTACTTCAAGAGAGCTGCTCCTGCCTAGAGGTTCAAACCAACATGAAGAATATGAAGCGCATGCCCATGACTATCCACAGCTGCAGCACTGGTAGCAGCGTCATTTTAGCCTCAGATTACAAGAAAAAGATTTGGCTTGGCTGATACAATTGTGGGGGGTGGGGGGAGCAACTAGATAAGTTATTAGGTCTTAATTATGCTTTTTTTTCCCGATTTTTCAACTACATTAGCTGATATGCAAAAAGTATCCATGCATTTCTTTCTGAAAAATTTCTTCTAAAAAACCCCAAAAATATTCTCTAAGGACCAAGAGGACAACAGTATGTCAATGCATCTTATTCCAGAAAAACAAAGACAGGCAGGACTAAGACAGGCTTCTGACACAGGTAGCTAGGATCCCCTGCAAATGCTTTGCCATAATCCTAACAACTGTGGTTTACAGGATATGTGTCAGGGAGCTTGTAAAGGCTGTTGTGTGTGGAAATACACATTATCTCTTAAGGATCTTTCATGTCTTAGAAAGGATTAAAAGTAGAAAGGAAAAGATTTTAAAATTAATATATACCAAGTTATGAGAAAAATGTTCAGAGAACTGTAGCCTAGTGAAACATTGGTCTCTCTTCTCTGATGGAATGCTGTTCTGTAAATCAAAGTGAAAGGGGAAGAAAGCAGTCTACAAAGACTTGAATGCTTGTTAGAGAAGGAAGGAAGGTCTTAGCAAGTAACAAAAGGGGAAAGAGAAAAAAGGGAGCAAGTAACCACCTATTTAATCTTGTATAAAGGTATTTGTAAAAATAAGAGACACTGGGAAAAATTAAAAAGAAAAATCTGTTTCTCTACCAGTATCAAAAGCCTTAATTACATATAAGAATTATTGTGACTACTCAGTTATGTGCATAAACTCAACGCAAATATACTGCTGGTGTATAATTTTCAAACAAGACAAATGGCTAAAAATAATTTACAGAAAGTTCTAGCCTATTTAGGAAAGATCCAAGTGGGCAAAAAGGGAATGGGCACAGCACAGTTTCAAACACACATTATCCATTTCCAGCAGATTGTGTCTCAGAGGCATATGATTTCAAATGCTCATGGATTAACATTCTACCAGATAAAGCTCAAGACAGGGTACGAGCTGGTGTGTCTGCTGCACACTACTGAAATCATATTAGATAGCACACAGGATGAGAGGCTAGATGAGCACCTCTTCATAACAGAGGGAAAATCCCATCTGATCATCTGGAATTTCTAATGCGACAACACTCGCGGGAGGCATAGCAGAGGCTGGTGTCAAAGAACACCCTCCAGATTGCTAAATTAGAGAAAACAATTTCTTAGTTCAAGGAGTGTTACATTGAAAATGAGTAAGTCTATATTAGATTCCATCTTGACAGAGAAGAGCAATCAATTGTAAAAATATAAATTAGTGGTAGCTTACTTAAAATGATTGTGAGAATTGCATCTGGGTATGTGTAAGGAGAATAGAGACCAAACCAATGAACCAACGTACATATTCGGCACTTGAGTGGGACCAGAGGTACAGTGGCATATTTTTCCTAGACAGACAGATTGCTTAGTGGGCTTCCCTGTCACATCTCTGCACTTGAACCCTTGTATATATTCTAGCAAGTGAAAAAAAATAAAAGCTGAGAGAAGAAAATAGAACAGAAATTAGAACGGGGAAAAAAAATTATAAAGGAATCCTAGTGACAGAAGGTAAAATCCATAGTCAGAGCTGGAAGATGATAACATGTTTTTAAAACTTCTCAAGAATAGAAACCTCAGCAACTGTATTGATCTGCTGCTATGGGGAAAAGGCAGAAACAGTCCCAATACTGAAGAAAGAGCCAAAGCATTCAATACGTATTTCTGTTCTATATTTGGAGAAAAGTCAGCTGTTGCAGTCTGTGATAACAAAATGCCTTCCATTCCAGCAGTAACTAAGGAAGATGTTCCAACAGCTACCCAACAAACAACTCTGTGGCTCTCTTATCTAGCTCGAGCTTGCAAACAAAAGGGATGCAACCAGATAACAAGTGGGTTTTAACTGTACTACAGCTGTCAACATATTTAAATGTAGATACTCTGGGAAAGTCTGCAGTCTGCTTTGAACTGCATCACCTGCACTTGGAGCTCTAATAAGCCCTAACAACAGCACTAACATTAAACCTGCCGTAAGGCCAAAAGTACGACTGTGACTCAATGGCAACTGCAAATGCAGGTGTTTCTTGCAGACCACGGTTATTAAAGCCTTGGTGCTGCTCACTGAGTTTGGTCAGCTTCCATCATACCAGAAGACTCCGCGAGGAAAGCAGCGCTACCACTGAAGGCATGAGATTGCAGCCAATTGAAGAGGGAAATTTAATTTCAAACCAAAGGAAAGCATTTCCTCACAGCCAAAAGCCACACTGAGTCCACATTTTTTGCAGATGCTGGATTCAGACTGAGGATGAAGGGTAAATCATTGTCCTACCATGGCAAACATTTCAAGAACCATCAACCATGACTGGAGTTGGAAAAGCAACGTGCTCTACAGCGCCCAGAGGGAAGTTTCCCCAATTCACTGGGTGCCTTCCATGGCTTATCTGACTCCAGCAGAAGGTCCCAGGAAGAGAACAGGGGAATAGTCGTATGTTTGGGCATGCCTTGTGTCTTGGGGATTTTATTTGGTTTGATTGGTTGATTTTTATTTGGGGTTTGTTTTGATTTTTTGAAAGAAGATTAGAGATGGTGCTGGAAGCTAGCTGGGGAGAGGCACAGCAGGCAGCCCTGGGCACGCATGCAGTTCCTACGGAGATAAGAGGATCTTCTCTGAGGTCGGTTTGCTCCTTTGGGTGCCACTGGAGACTACCCTGGCGGCAGAGTACTGCTCATTTGTGAGACTGCCTCTGCTCAGGATACTGGACTATCTCTGATTATCAGAATTTCTGAGCCACAAGGTAGATTTGCTCTCAGCATCCAAAAGGACTCCAGGAAGCCTCACTCTGCATTATCCTGTTTATGAAAGGAAGTAAGAATACAAAGTGCATACAATAAATCATCCAGAAAAACACCACAATTCCACTCAGATATTTTGCCAAGCAAATAAGCCAACCATTGGCATATTACAAGAAAAAACCCAACATTTTGTTATAGAGCAACCCATTTCATTACTGGAAAACTGGATTCCCTGTTTTCTCTTCTGCATGTATGGTATAGTGAGAGACTTCAGAAAAGAGACTAATTTAAAAGCAACCTACCAAGGGCCAGTTTATCTTCCACAAAAAGCAGAAAGCCTGAAACAATAAAACACCCTGACATGCAAACAAAGCCAACAATTTTTAAGGATTGTCCTTCTACGGACTTATCACAGTAATTAAACTTAAGTCCTTAAGTAAACTTCAGGAGATCACAATTCATAAGCTTATCATTCAAGTACATGAGGAAAAAAAGAGAAATGGATACCAAGAAAAGATTTTTCGAGTTTGTTTGGGATTTTCCTCTCCTCACAACTATGTTCAAGAGCACTATTCTGGAAGGCACTGTCAACTCTTCAAAAGAAAAAAGCTCAGTAACTAGGAAAGGTACTTCACTGAAAACATGTTCCCAAAAATACACTTTTAAATTAAAACCAAGAACGCCCACATGAACATAACTAAATTGTGAAGCCACAGAATTCCAAGTTAAACACTGAAGAGCATGCAAGCATTTAAATGTAAAGAATTCTCACAGCTCCAGTTTGGGCATTCATCTGCAGAAACAGAATGACTATGCCGCCACTCATAGTAGGCATGATTTTGGGCAACCAAGTGGGAATTTCCATGAATTATACCTGTCAGCCTTCCTATGATGGACCAAGAGTGAATTCTGCAATCCTCCAATACCTTCTGAAGAGAATCTAGCAAGCAGAACATCTACATAAGAAAAAGCTTCTCTGCTACTGTGTTGCCACCCTTGGCTTGATTTTCAGGCTGGATCTTTTGCATTCTATTACACATGGATCTAGTCTGAAGTCGACGCTGAACTGGCATATAGCAAATATATTTAGAAACTTCTAAGAGGGAAACAGAGCAAGTTCCAACCGTGGTATTTAAATATATCTTTTTCAAAGTTTGGCTAGCTAATAACTGCCTTAATACCTTCATAAAGTGAAAGAAGTTTGATCTCCCTTCAGTTTTTCTATAAAGTAACAGAAAGCTATTACACAGAATCAAATTCCAACACAAGTCTATTTTAGTGTCAAATCAGGAGTACAATACCCAGTTGAACTGCTAAAGGGCAAAAAGATTCTTCTGTGCCCTAGACTTGTTAGTGTTAAATAGGGTATTTAATTGGCTGTGGATTATGAAGAGGATGTCATAAATAAAAAATCAACTCAGCTCCTGCATCAACAACTCACCTCTTCATAGTCCACAAAGGAAGTTATACCAAAGGATGAACTGATGGTGTGAGCTCAAGGTGTGAGACTTCAGGTAGCAAGAAGGAATCTGCTTCTAAAACCTCATTAATCAAGGTTAATGCAGCACCATTACACCATTTTTTTTTTGTCTCTGTGTTTACCATGTCAAGTGGCTGTACTTCATCAGCACAGCAATATCCCAGAAATTAAGAAAGGGTATGAAGATTAAAGTATTGCAACAGTAGGGAAGGGGGAAGACAGGGCACAGCTCTCTTGCCTGGACCACAGAGGCATTTATCAATATGCTGAAGCTTTGGTTTAGGTATGCTGATGATAAAGGGGAACACAGAGAGTAATACCATCCTGCAAAAAGGGACTCCTGGCTTGCTTGTGCAAAGGAAGGTTAACAATGTTAGCGAGCTATTCAGGAAGTAATGGATACCTTCTTGCCCTGAGCAAATTCCTTTTCAATAACAGTGGTATTTTCCTAGGTAATACGACTATATCAAGGTATAATGGCTACTATATTTATCTACAGAGGCCCTGCTCTGCTGGGATCTAATTTACTACAGCTTAGAAAGCAGCTTACAAATCCTGAGATAGTAAAGTTGCTAGAGAGAGGAATAAAATTCTATCCTTTATCACTTGGGTTGAAAACTGGGGTTCGATGGCCCTTTTTAAGGACATAAAATGCATTTTCTTAAATTTAAAGAGACTCAAAGACTAATAAAGCCCCAAACTGTAAATACACCTATGAGAGGGAAGAAATCAGCTAGCAAATACTACATTCTGCCCCGTTTTTTATCCTTTTTGTCACACATGCTTTATTTCATCTTTTATTCAAATAACATTTTTTCATTTGACCCTCTGAGAAGAAGAATAATCCATGACTTTACCTAGCAGCCTTATGTACCTAATGAAGACAAAAAAGCTGAATGATTGAAACAGGGCTTCAGCATGGGAAATGGCACAAGGATATAATCAGCAAAGAAGAAAGGAATGAAGAGGTAACACCAATAAACACTGAATGATATCTCCTGAAAAACAACAGGAGACAAAACTGCTTGGTATTTCCAGTAGAATGGCATTTCAGAACTGGGGGCTGAACTCTGACAGCAGCATTGTAAAAACCAAACCAAAACAAAACCAAAACCGAACTGCTAAAAGTCTTTGGTGGAACACAGCATCAACCTGTGATAAGTACCAGTGGGTGGAAAGAGACGAAACACATGTCAGGGACTCCAGATGCTTCCATTACATAACAGGAGTAAGAAAACCCAGGTGAAATCACTATTAGCAGAACTAAAAGCAAAATATTTCAACAAGGATATTGGCAGTAGTCAAGCCACATAAAGAAACAGCAGACTGTTCAAATGTAAAAGGCATTAATAAAGCATAAGTGGTATAAATAGACATAAAACAGAAGAAGATTTTGAAATGACAGAAATGCTACCAGAAAATTTTAGTTATAGAATATAATATCCCAACTTCAATTCACAATGATTAGCAAAGGTCAGTTGTCAGAAATGCAATTTTGTTTCTCATCTCATTCTGAGCAAAGCACTCTTTAACCATACCTCTACCACCACCATCTAGCTGGATTACTCTCATGGCTGCAGCAAACAGTTCCCTCCATCTGACTGGTCCCTAAGGGAATTACGGGCATAAGACAATTTAGGAAAGTGTGTATCTGTAAAGACTAACCAGACTACTGGTCTTCCACTTTATAAACAAAAGGAATCAATTCTTCAAAGGCTATTTAGTGTATATACTTAATATGGGACTTCCAAGAGGCATACAGATAGATATCTACATATCGCTTTTAACAGATCTCACAGACAGTGAGTACGGAAAACACCCACAGTTTGCAACACGGGATGTCCCAGCAAACTGGCATTTGCGTCAATGATTGTACTTGAATCAGGAGGATTTTGGCTCTCATAGGAGCAGACCAGCTGTAGATCTGATCTTCAGCATCACCACTGTCTGTGGGGTCACATACTGTGACCTTCAAACACCTTCAGCTGAGCTCACATGAAGGTTCATCCACCTTCCCTTCCTTCTCTGACAGGCAGCCATGACAGAAAAACAAACCAAAAAACCCACACCCAAACAAACAGTACTCTGGATTCCATTCTGCTGCATTTTCTGATCAAATCCTGGCAAAATTAGACTCTTCCATTAGGTATTATTGCAACTTCCTTACTCTTCCAATCCCTAAGACAGACAAACTCAATGAGTAGGAACTCATATTGGTTTAGATGAGATGAACGGTTTGAAGTAACTATGGCTAGTCAACACGTGCATTTATCGTCCTAGGTACTATGCATTATAGTCTCATTTTATCTGAATCCAAATTTAAGCTCTGAAGTATAGCCATGCCATTTGATAAGTATGGTAACTGCTAGATAAGTTACTCACTTGGATAACAAAGCAACAATATACTAAATTTTTCCCTGTTCCCAAATTTTCAGAAAGCAACAGTGACCAGAACTATCTTTTTTCATCCTTGTGTGACCTGAAGAATGCAGGTTTCCCTTTCAGATAAAGGCCTTGCTATCCTTATCTAACGCTAATGTCACTACAAACTGGATTAGAGATGCCCAGAAACCTCAAAATTCATACACAGATAGTCAGCTGTATCCAAAGTCTAAGTCTGAAGGAAATCAAATGCTCCAAATTGTGCTTAATGTAGTTAACTTTGCCCTTTATGTAGGATAAGCCAGTAAGAACATATTACACTGTGATTAGATTAATTCTTGAGTGAAATTCAGATGGCTAGCTCTATCTGTCTATTTCAAATTATTTCAGATCACTTTTCCCGTACTCTGCTCTGCAGCAGCAGCTGCTCAAGAAAAACAGCAGTTCTCTGTCTGGGGTCAAGTTGACAGCAACTGGGGACAACACTGCTGTCAGAGTTCAGCTCCCAGTTCTGAAATGCCATTCTACTGGAAATACCAAGGAGCCTAAATCTGGCTACATATACCACGGGATGTAAAATATCTCTATCTCAGCTTTCAACAGAAAGCTCAAGTCTCATGACATTTACTCCTTTGGCCTGTGTCAGTCTCCCTCCAGACCCTGCAAAGAATCGGAGCTAGCTGCTATAAACGGTTGGAAAACAAGATGTTGTTCTCCAAGCACTTGGAAATGAGCAGCACTGTTTTAGCTTAGAGAGACCATGGCAAGGAGCCAGGGTGACAGGTGCCACAGAAAAAGATGAGGATCAGACTGTAGCCAATGTTAGCCACTGCTCTCCTCCTGACCCGCAAGAAAGGGTAGCCCATGCTCCCCAGGTGTAACAGGAACAATGGACCAGAAAATGTGAAGATGTGTTCGCTGATAGTACCTGAGGCATCTCCTCAACAAAATTCAGCTGCAAAGGAATTTCAATGGATCTCATTAGATGCAATCCTATTGCTAAACCTTCATTGAGCCTGGCAGCAAGCCAGCTTGGTGCTGCTGTGACATCAGAGTGCAGCTCATTGAAATCCACAGGCACCAAGTGTTAAAAACACAGATTCCTCCTAGAACACGATGAGTTACAAAACTCTTGTGTGGGCAGCAGCAGCAACTAAATCCACTCCCCAACAATTGGTTGCCCTTTGGAAACAGAGGTGGGAAGGGACGGGTCATGGGGGACTGCCTGCCCACCCTCACCACCAAGTAAATAGCAGCACAGCATCTGCTGAGGCTTTCGGTTCTCATCATTTTATCGACAGCCTCTGAAGATAGCAGCCTCTGACCTTTATCAGGAAGAGCATCCTTGTCCTCTAATCACAGACTTCCCGGAAAACATAATATATCTGGCAATTAATACAGAATGGAAGGGGAAAAGAAGCCTCCTAACATCAAATTACCACTGCAAGATTTTTTAAAAATGTCTTCACCAAAATGCAGAATTCAACAAGATTCCCACAACCTATTTCACTCTCATAAGCATTATTTAACAGCTTCTACTAAAAAGATTTTTCTCACCTCTCCCTCCACAAAAAAACCTGCCACCCCCATCCATCCCCCGTCTTGCTTTGCAGATGTTCCCTGCAGCAGCACAGCATCCTGCTGTGAAAGCTTCAACACAGGGGTGCAGAGCGTGACCTGGGCAGAATTACATGTGCCATTTCCACTGGGAAATCTAAGAGACTTATTAAGCCAGGACAGTGCCGATTAATCTACTAATGGAATGAATCAAAAGTGTGTTCCTGGCCCCTTCCCTTTCACATCCCAAAACCTCAGGGGAGCTGAAACCATCTGGCAAATGTCTGCTCTGAGCAACATTATGCTACTGCTGGAAATACCTCTCCCTTAATACTAGGAAGAATGAAACCATCTTCCATCCACTAACTATTCTCAGGAGCATCTGCATAGCTCACTGAGGTAGGCTGTTTGCACACAGCATCCTTCCCCAGCCAATGAAGAGCTGCTCACCCACCAGGCAGGAGAAGTTAGCAGAACAGAAAGCGATTCCATTCATTTACTCGGGGTCCGCTGAAGCAGCTGGCATGGGCGGGGCACAGAAGCAGTTGCTGTACTTGGGGTAAGGCACCATAGGCTGCCCTCCCGCAGCAGATCCCAGCCACAGGCAGGCAGAAGCACACTCCCTGCCCAGCCTGCGAAAATGTTCCTCCTGAATCCTCTTAGTACTTTCTTCACGCAGGTAGGGTAGCAAGGACGAGTTTGTTTATGGTAATTAAAGAAAAATAATAATCGTAATCTCTCTTTGAAACACATTCATAATGGAAATCTGACAGAGAGCTTAAAGGGAAATCAAAACATCAGACCAATCCAAGGTTCATACATAGTAGATATTATAACTGTGAGACAGAGTGAAGGATTGACTCAGAGATGCTGAATATCCCGTATCATTTGAGTAATAAGCAAGCTTAGGAAGAAACAGAGCTGCCTCAGCTGTCAAAAAGAAAGGACCTTGGACACTTTTAAAATCATACAGGAGCAGAAGAACTTATCTTATGATTCAGACATAAACCAAACCACACCCCCTGCCCCCCGCCAAAAAAAGAGTAGTCATATGGCTGTGGAATAATGTCAGTTGTAACAACTGGCTTTTGACTGTCACAAAATAACACAAATACAAACAGGGCAGGGGTGACAAGAGGTCCTCCATGCTCAGAGACAGCAAAGAGCATGTTTAGACAAACATCCATCAGGAATTGCCTAACTTGTTATTACAGACTCCTAGAAACTGGAACTCTGATCCTCTAAATTACCCTTCCACTTCTTTACTACGTTGAATCAGAAAGTGTTGGTTTACTCTACAATATCCAATTTAAGCCTTTCTTGACACCAATTAAGCTGTCTTCAACGGACATAGTAAATAATCAATCCCCATCCTCCATATTTTCTACTCTTTTTTTATAAGAAGGAACGAGCTTGGTATTTTCCTACTATGTCAGGCTCTCTGAGGCTCTTTTTCTTGCTCTTCCCTGGACATTTTCCAGATTTCACCTGTGTATGTCCTGAAGTGCCTAAAAGTAGGTACAGTGCTCCACTTGCTGTACTGAGCTGCAAAGAATAACTGTCTTCTGCAGTTCTGGAAATGCATTCCAGGTTTTCAAGATCACAAAAACCAGCACCACATACTCAGTTTGTTATCTCCTATTACCCCAGATCTTTCCTTGGATATTAATGCTTGGCCAGTTGGTCTCCATCTTGTATTGCATATACCGTTCCTTTTGTTAATACAGCTTGGTTTTATTTAATTTCATATTGTTGGATTTCAGGGCACTTCTGCAATTTACTGTGATCTTTCAAACTTCTAATCCTACCTTCCAAAGGCTGCCAGCCCCTGCACATACGTATGTTCAGTCACTGTTTTATTACCCTCAATTTTGATGAGCAGTAGAGAACAGCAGAGCAGCCAAGCCAGACCATGTTAAGACTCCAGATCAGACACACACACAAAAAAAAGCATGATATAATTGCTCCACATACGGTTTTCCAATGAGGCATTCAGCCCCTTCTTAATTTCACCTTTCATTTGTCTAGTTTATGTAAAGGTCATCTGGGACTATGTCCAAAGCCAGTAGCTTTCTCTGTCTGCCAGGCCTGCTGCCATGTCAAATGAAAAAACTAAATTGATCTGACATGATTAGCCCTTAAAAATTAGCAATGTATGTCTGCTCTGGCTTAATTTCCTTTAGTAAAGGATCAGACCATAAGCATCTGATCTTTTTCAGCATCTTTCCACATTCTGCAACTACACTGACCAATTAAACTTCTTGGGACCTCTAGCCACCTTTAAAAAAAAATTAAGGTGCAAGAATAATATTTATTCACACATACGCTCCTCATTCACTTGAAAGCTGTGAGATTCCATGATGTGCAGAATGCACACTGGAGAAAACCCACCACTGCAGCACAGGCTCTGTGTGCCCATAGGAGGAGACCATCTTTAGCAGTGTCCTCTGAGCAGCAGCAGGGCTGGTAGCATCCTTCCCTCCGGAAGAAACCAGCTTGGGCTAGGAGCCCGCTCAAGCCAGAAAAGCCTACAGAGCGCCTGCTTAGGCTCCCCTCTAAAAGCAAGTCTATTATGAGCACTCCTCCACCAAAACTCCTCCCCGATGTTGCCTCTGCTCACAGATCAAAGACTTTTGTGGAAACCTTTCCCACCGTGACTCTTCAACGAACCAAACGCCAGCACTGGTCGTATGAAGGGGCTGCCCTCTCCCCATCCCTCTAAACACAATTTCCCTGGCCCAGAAGAGCCGTTCCAGAAACACCTATGAGGAATCAGCCCCAATCGCTTGCGGGACGCCACAGGCCGAGCCTCCTGTGTCCCCGCCGCGGGCAGTGCCGTGCGGGGCAGCGCGGGGCGGGGCGCAGAGCGCTGGCCGTGCGCCGGCTGCCCTCTCCCGGCAGCCCAGCGCCAGCGCCGCCCGGCCCCACGGCACGGCACCGGCACGGCACCGGCACGGCAC
>VZUI01033830.1:0-68449 GCA_013401135.1 Cettia cetti
GGCACAGCCGGGGCTGGGGACGGGTGCGGGATCGGGGCCGGGTGGCCGCGCCCGCAGCCCCGCACCATGCCCGCCGCGCTGCCCAGCCTGCTGGCCTGGCTGGCGGTGTTGCTGCTCGGCAGGGCCCGCCCGGCCGACGCCTGCAGCTGCTCGCCCATCCACCCGCAACAGGCCTTCTGCAACGCCGACGTAGGTGAGCGCCGCGGGGAACCCCGCCCCGAGCCCCCCGAGCCCGGCCCGGCCCCGCCCGCGCCAACTTCCCGGCGGGGGAAGGACCGGAAAGTTGGCGCGGGGCGGGCGGGGAGCGGGCAGAGCCCCCCGGCCCCCGGCACCTGCCCGCAGCGCCGGCCCGGCCCGGGGGTGTGTCGGCGGGTGCAGATGCGCGGCCGGGCGCGGTCCCTCCGGCCCGGCTGTGCCCGTCCCACCCCGCACCTCCTCCCGCCGTCTCGGGGGGGCTCCCGCGAACGGCACCGCTCCCGGGGGCGGCTTCGCCGCTGCGAGGGGCGATCGCAGCGCGGCTACGGCCGCCCCCCGGTGAATGACACGGGAGGGCCCGGCCTCCCCCGACTCTCATGACACCGCGGAGGTACGTGGCAGCGCGGGGCTGGGGCCCGCCGGCGGCCGGGACCCTCTTAAGTGCGGCCACGGCACCGGCCCGGAGCCCGGAGGAGCCCCTGTCCCTGGCGGCTGCCGCCACGGCTCGGTCACCCCTGTCTGCGCCTTATTTCCAGGCATTTCCTTTCCCCCGTCCCACTTTGTTCGGCTTGGATGCTGCTGAAAGGGAGGGCTTGGCAGCGCCGGGATCTGGATTCCTCTTTCTATGAATAATGCCCTTATTAAATTTTAACATATGAACCGAACAGGCCAGCCCCAGTTCCCGGCGCTTTCCTTTGCGGGCCCGTTCCCAGGCTCTGCTGGAGAGGTAACATTCCCAAACACTGAGGCAGCCCCAACCTCTGGATGGCCCTGCCCCGTCCCCTGCTCCAGATCCAGGATGTTCCTCACAGGCGTCCTTTCCAGACCCCACTCCCAGCATCTTTCCTCCGTGAGGGAAACACCCCCAAGCACTTGGCTGCTGCCTCGCGTGCCCAGCCTCACCACGGGGCGTGTTGGGGACAGGGAGGTTTTGAGACAAAATGGAGCACTGGATTTTTGGAGCTGCAGCTGGAGCTGATGTCCCTGGCCCACAGGATGCCCTGTGCCTGCTCGGGCAGTGCGGCTGTGGCTTCCCATCACGCTCCTGTCAGGATCGGCTTTCGGGGCACTCGTGACTCACTGCCCATCGTGGGGTGCCGGCTCAGCCCTGACTCAGCTGCTGAGTCACTGTCTGTCTTGGCGGCCCTGGCTGTCTGCACCGTCCCCGGGGAGGGCACTGCCTCGCTGAGCTTTGGTCTCCAGCTGCCCCGCTGCCCTCAGCAGGTGCCCGTCCTGCAGGCACCCGAGCAGTCCTGCCGAGGCAGCATCCTCCCAGCCACGCTGCCGGCAGCGCTGGCACCTTCTGGCTCCCAGCCCAAGTCACTTGTGCAGCTCGTCTGTATCAAATGTGCCTCGTGTGGGCCTGTGTGAAAACAGTGCTGGGCTTGGGGACAGAGTGGGGCACAACCTGGGATGATCCTGTGTTCCCTGGCCTTTTGCTTCTTCTTATCTTCCCCTTGGATGCTCTCTGGAGCTGGGATGTTCCTCAGCCAGTTCCATCCCAGCAGGTGTGTGGAGCCCAGGAAGAACCTGAGGCTCCCCGTGCTGCCAGGACCTTTCCCAGCTGCTGTGGCTGGAGGGACCTGTGTCCAGGCTGGGCCCTTGGCAGAAATGTGGTGGTGTGGGGATGGTTGGAAGTCCTGCAGTGCTGGGTGCGTGCACCCAAGGTGAACGGGCCTCAAGGCTCATGCTCAACCCTCAGTACAGGGTATCAGGGTGAGCACAGTGTGGGGTCCTGGCCCTGGGGCTGGGATCTCCTCTCCAAAGCGTGGGCAGCTCCTGGCACATCCCCATGGCCCCTCTGGCCTTGCACCTGCCCCTGCACTTGCTCTGTCGTGCAGGGACTGGAGCAGCCACAGCCCAGGGCTGCACTTCCAGGTGGTGCAAGGGGAGGTCGATGCAACTCTGCATTGGGTGGGGGTGTGCCTGAGGGGCTGGGGGTCACAGAGGGGCTGGGCTTGTGTCACTGGGGCTGCCAGCCTGTGTTTGCATGTCCTGGCTCACCAGATGAGCAGGGGTTTTCTGCAGGGCCCAAGGGCTTGGTTGGGGCTGCCCCACCCACCATCCCTCACTGAGGCTGTGCCCATGCAGTGGGGCCTGGTGGCTGCTCTGCTGGGCTGCTCTGCTGCAGGAGATGCTCAGCTGCTCTGTGTTGCCACAGCCAGACCAGGGGCCACAGCAGGAAACACGGGTTCTGCTCCATGTCCTCTGGAGCAGCATGGGGATGTGGGCTGTGTGGGGGGTTATGCTGACCCCTTCTAGGCCTTGCCCCTGCGAGGCAGCAGGCAGTCGATGGCGCGGGGGAGAGCAGGGGCTCGATGCTGCCTGGGGCAGGAGCAGCTGGGATGCAGCTCCTGACAGCATTGCCCTGATCCCGGTGGTCCCCGTGCTCGGTTCCTCGGGACATGCACGCTGAGTGTGGGGGCCGCCAGCAGGGACCGGGCAGAGGAGGGGATTTGCGGGGGAGTGGTGGGGCCGTCCCTGCGAGGTGCAGCTGCCTGCAAACCCCGCCGAGCCTGGCGGGGCCGGGCCGCCCCGGTGCCCGGTGCCGCCCCGGTGCCCGGTGCCGCCCTGCCGAGCGCGGCAGCCGAGCCCTCCCGTGCGGCTGGCGCAGAGGGGCCGTGGGCTGACGCGGGGGCTGCCGCTGATTGGGCTCCATCCCGCTCCCGTCAGAGGCCGGAATGACGCACGCGGCCACGGCAGCGCTCAGCCCGCGGCTCCCGCGCAGGCCGGCGGGCGAGCGGGACCCGCCGCCCCACGGGCGCTGCTGGCCACCAGGGAGCCTCCCTGGCCTCCGTTTCCTCCCCGCTGCGGGGCTGCCCTGCTCAGCGCTGCATGCCTCCAGCATCCTCAGACCGCTGTGCCAGGGTGGGTGCCTGCCGCTGCGGCTGCGGGCCCGCGGGCAGCCGCTGGGGTGCCGGCAAGCACCTGGATGTGGTTGCTGCCCTTGCGCCGGGCAGGGCTGGCTGCAGGAATCCCTCTCAGGGCGGTCAGCTCTCCCCTGCTCTGCTGGCCTCAAGCAGGGCTGGAGTGACCACGGGGCTGCCCTCACCAAGGGGTCAGGTGCCCGGGCTGGCAGTGCCAGGCAGGCAGCGAGCAGCGCTGGCACTGGCAGCTGGCCCCTCTGCTGCCAGCAGCCCTGGAGAAGGGAGCTTTGTTCCCTGGGCGTCCAGCCCAGCCGTGGCTGTCCGTGGGTACTGGCGCTTCCTGGACAGCTGCCCCACGGGTGGGTGTGGGCAGGGTGGCTTGGTGGGGTTTAGGGTGGGATAGCAGAGGAAGGGGCAGGCATTCTGCAAGACTTGGGTCAGAAGGGAGGGGTCCCATGGTCAAGGGTCCGTGTGCTGCCCTTCTTCCCATAGGGCACAGGTGAGCACAGTGGTGCCCTGAGGTGGGGCAGCCCCACATGGGGCCAGGGAGGACAAAGCCCAACTCTGGCAAGCTCAGAGAGACAACCTGGGGTTGGGGGTGGCACTGGGTGACTCAGTGTGTCCCCAGCTTTGCTCCTGGAGCTGCACTGTTGCCCTGGTCCCTCCTGGCTGATCCGTGCTATCACCCAGCCAGGGGGAGTGGTACAGGGTCCTGGGTCCTCGTGTAGGACCCTTCCTTATGGCACTAGGGCACCTGCCGGTGCAGTGGGACTGATGCTGGTGGCAGAGGGCAGCAAGGGGACCTGCTTACCCTGCATGGTTTCTCTGTCCCTGGGGGCCAGAGAAACTCCTCTCTATGAGGAGGCCACAGTGGCAGCCCTGGGGACCTGCACAGGAGATGTCACCAGTGGGGGTCCCCTCTGCTCCCACAGAGAGCCTTCTTGCTTGGCCTGCCTGGGGAAGGAGCACTTCCAGCATTTCCCTGGTCTGACTTGGTAAGCCAGTGCCAACAGTGTGCCGTGCCTGCCATGTGCCCCAGGAGCCAGAGAGCCTTGGCTCATCCTCACAGAGGGTCTGGGCACCCTGGCTGCTGGTCGCCCAGGTTGGCTGCAGGAGTGGTGGGTGACAAGGCCAATGGGGGCATTGGCATTTGGGGAGGGCTGACTACTGGTTCTTGGGCACGCGGGGGTTTCCTCCATCCCTTGCCCAGCCTCCTCATCCCAGGCTCTCCTCAGGGCTCCCTCGGCTGCCCTGGCTCCTGGCGGGCGTGGAGCAGCTTGGCTGCGCTGCGGGGTCTTGGCGGGGAAAGCACAGCGCAGTCGTCCCCTCCACAAAGCCGCACTGTTCAGAACAAATCCACCCAGAATCGGGCTGCATTTTTGTCAAGTGATTCATCAGCACGTGAATGGAAAAGGCTGGAGCCCACTGAACCAGTAACCGTTCCCCGCACGGGAGCCACAGGGCCGGCACTGGTTGCACCCGAGTTACACTGGTGGCGTGCAGGGCCTGGCACACGGGAGTCATGGAGGCCACAGGGGCGAGGGGTGGCCTGTGTCTGCAGTGATCCCTGCACACTGCTGACAGAGAGTGGGCGCTGCCCCCAGGCATGGCTGAGGTGCTGCTGCTATGCCTGGACAGCCCAGCCCTTCCCAAGGGATGGGAGCAGTTGGGAAAGCCCCCAGTGCAGCCATTGCCTCCCCTAGTGCTGCACTGAACGAGTGACTGGGGATGGCCATTTTGGGAATGCTCTTCTCTGGCCCCTGCTTATGTTGGTGCAACTCTCACCTTTCCAGAGTAAACTGTTGGCACTTGCTGGTGCCCACGTGGGGCCGTGCCCTCCTGACCTTCAGCTGAAATAGCCTGTCTGCGTGCCCCCACGCCCTGTGGTATTTATAGAGCGCGGTCAGATTGCCTCTCCTGGCCATGCCAGGTGGGAGAAGCTTCCCTGTGCCAGGCCGTGGGTGACCTCTGCATGTCCCTGGCTGCTCCCAGCCCAGCACCTTTCAGTGGGGACATGAGCCAGGATGAACTCTGTGGGAGTGCCCAGCTCCCTGCCCCACAGTGTTCGAGGGGCTGGCAGAGAATGGGGGAGCCCTGCAGGGGGGGGAGCTGCCCTTCCTGTGGGATGGGGGTACCCCTGGCAGAGCCCTGCCAGCCACTGCCCTGCAGCCAGGCCCCCTCCACACTGAGTGCTGAGCAGGAGCTCTAGCTTTGGGACTGCTACTGTCCCCTTCACCATCAGCAACACTGGTGCTGCCTGGGAGCTTCAGTCTCTGCACTGGTGGAGGGAGCTGGGCACAGCCCGGAGCTGCAGGTCGCAGTGCAGGGCCCCAGGCAACGTGCCCAGCATGAGCCAGCCCCATGTCCCCAGCCGGTGAGTAAGGTTGAGCTGGCTGCCCGCCCTGCCCGCCTGGCCCCCTGCAGGTCACCGCCACGTGCCGAGCGCTCACATGCCGGGCCGCACACCCAGGCTGTGGCAGCAGCATGACCGCGGGGACCCTGCCACAGCAGAGCTGTCCCCTGTCACAGTGCCACAGCCTCACCAGCCCTGGAGCCAGATGATCCTCTGGTGAACTTTCCTTATGACCCGCCTTGAGGGTGCTGCTGGTCACTGTCCTGCACGTGCCAGAGCCCTGTCCCTTTGGGGACAGCGGGTGACAGCCGGCTCTGCGGGCAGCCAGGCAGGCAGTGGGGTCTGCTGCGGGCAGTAGTCTCCTGTGAAGGTAGGAGACCCTGTGAGATGCAGGGGCTGAGTGGGACTGGTCAGCCCCCACTTACCTCACCTCTCCCTTCCAGTGATCCGAGCCAAGGCCGTCTCTGCAAAAGAGGTGGATTCGGGGAACGATATATACGGGAATCCAATTAAACGCATCCAGTATGAAATCAAGCAGATCAAGGTAACGGGGCACATCGGGTCAGGAGGCTGGGGCATGGGGTGGCCCCTTCACCAGCCACTCACTCCTGCCTTTGCTCCCCAGATGTTCAAGGGCCCTGACCAGAACATAGAGTTCATCTACACGGCGCCATCCACTGCCGTGTGTGGCCGGCTGCTGGACACCGGCGGGAAGAAGGAATATCTCATCGCAGGTGAGCTCTGCGGGCAGGGCCCTCAGGCACGTCGGGACTGCGCCGGCCCAGGTGCCTCACATGCCCTGCAAGATGCCTGATGTGTGCCTGCTCACTGGGCACATTCTCCCCTTGTCTCTCCTTTTCCTGTCACCAGCCTGCAGGGAACCCCCTGGCTGTGTCCTGGCTGTGCTTGGCAGCCTCAGGCCATGGTGGGGGCAGCTGCCTCTGCTCCCCAAAGGTCACCAGGGACAGTGCACAGTGAGGGGCCCCAGGCACCACGAGTGAAGGTGGGATCTCGAGCCCCTCGGGGGACCCCCTTGAGTGCTCTGTCTGGCCTCTCCCCAGGAAAGTCAGAGGGCAATGGCAAGATGCACATCACACTCTGTGACTTGGTGTCCACCTGGGACTCGCTGACCCCAACCCAGAAGAAGAGCCTAAACCAGCGGTACCAGATGGGCTGCGAGTGCAAGGTGAGCAACCAGGCTGCCTCCCACATGCCCCATGCCCCACACCACGGAGGGTCCACAGCCCCCAGGCAGGGATGGGCTCCACAGTGAGAGCTCTTCACAGCTCTTCCCTGTTCTTCAAGGGTGACTTTGTGCAGGGACACAGCACGTGGCTGGGCAGACAGGAAGGGCAGCCCTGCCTCTGTCTTGCTCTGGCTGGGAACCAAGGCCAGCCCTGGGACTGGCAACCAGGGGTTCCCCAGTTCCCTGCATTGGGGTTGCCTCCCCACCATGCCCCACAGGGCAGGGTCAGCCTGGCATCCCTGTCCAGAGCTGGGGGGTGGATGAAGCAGAGCGTGCTGCTTCCCCCTGGCCCAGTGCCCCCTCGGGGTGGTGGGTGACAGTCTCTGTTTCTGCACAGATCTCACGCTGCCTCTCCATCCCCTGCTTCGTCTCCTCCTCGGATGAGTGTCTCTGGACAGACTGGGCGATGGAGAAGAACAACGTGGATGGGCGGCAGGCGAAGCACTACGCCTGCATCAAGAGGAGCGATGGCTCATGCGCCTGGTACCGTGGCATGGCCCCCCCCAAGCAAGAGTTTCTCGACATCGAGGACCCCTAAGCCAAACGAGCGCATTCCAGTAGCCAGTAGAAAAAACCTGCGAGATGTTAGACTGGTCCACGCTGATATCAAATCCTGGGGACAGCATGAAAATCCACTCGGCTGCAGGGGGCCCCGGTGGCTGCCACTCGTGTGGGGGACAGGGACAGGGACCCGCTCTGTTGCAGGCTCCTGGCAGCCCACAGCCGCACTGGGCATCCTTCGCCCGTGGCAGAGCTGAGCGGGGTGTGGGGACCGCCCTGCCAGGTCACAATTCCCCAGCCATGCTTGGCTCTGACAGCTGTGAAGGAATCAAACCCTTGTGAGTGGTGGGAGCTGCCCTGGCTGCGTAGCAGGTCTACCAGTGCCCCGCTGCAGGAGCCTGCCCCACAGCTCCAGATACACAGCCCTCCCCACCGCAGCACCTGGCAACCCTGCCGTACACCTCCCCCACCACCTACGTCTCCCTCCGGGGTGCCAAACGGGTACCCCTGTGGGCAGGGGCTCTGAGGGGCTTTACCATGAGGGGCAGAACCCCCAGCAAGGGGTTCCAGGCCTTTCACAGGGCCAGATGACTCCTGCGCAGGTGCCTTGTCCCAGAAAGCTGGAGGGGCATGTTAGCATATCTGGGGTGACCCCTGACATGCACCCGTGCACTGCTGCCCCTCTCTCCACATGGTCTTCTCTCCAGGGGTCTCCATTCCCCTGCAACCTCCTACAGATCCTTCTGCAGATGCCACCATTGGACAGGCTTGACCTGGAACCCTTGGCAGGGCACCAGGGTCCAGAGCTCTGGCTGCATGGGCACAGGGTGTCCATCATCGCCTCGTGCAGATCCTGGCCACGCCACGGCCCTCAGCATCCACTGCAGCCAGGCAAGCTCCTTTCTCTGCAGTGTCGGGAGTGGAGCCTGGAACTAGCAGCAGGGCAGCTGCAGGAAAACCTGTCCCCTCGGGTGAGCCCCTGCCACTCCTCGGCCCTGAGGTCTCTGAGCCATGCCCGTGCCACAGCCATGCTGGCGTGTGCCACGGAGCTGCCGCGGCACTGGCATGTGCACCCATGGCTTTGGGAGCGTGCCGGGAATGCTCCCTGCAGCCCTGTGCCAGTGGGGTTTTCATGCTGTAAGGTTTGAGATGTCGTACTGGACCAGTCTGGGCAATTTCAACATATTAAAGAGAAAAATTAAAAAGAAAGAAAAAGAAAAAAAAACCCCAACCTTTACTCAGTCCCGACCGCGCATCCCGGGCGCTCTGTATGGCTGTACCCGTTGTGCTCCTGTCGCTGCTGCTCCTCTGTCTTTGACTTCAATATCGCCACTTGTTTTGCCGCCGGCTTTGTCGTCCCTGTGCCGTGATTTCCGTCTCCTCGTCCGGCGCTGGAGCTGCCCCGGTGCCCGCAGAGGGTCCGAGCTGGGAGCTCCAGGGCAAGGGGGAAGAGGGGCGGGGACCGCTGGTCCGGTTCGGGCGTGCGGCGGCTCGGCCGGGATTCCCCCCGGCCCCTCCGGAGCCCCCCAGCCTCCTCCGGCCTCCTCAGCTGCGGAGAGGAGCGATGCCCGCGGAGGGAAAGGAACCAGACCGGGAGGGGAAGAGCTGCTGCGGGCGCACCTTCGGATGCCGGCGGCAGCGCTGAGGGCGGGATCCGACGGGACCGGCAGCAGACCGGGAGCGGGATCGGGCCGGGGCCATGACTCAGGGGGCGAGGCCGGGGCTGGGGCCTCGCATCGTGGCCTGTCCCTCGTGGAAATGTCCCATCGTGGGACCGCCCGCTGTGGGAGCGGCGCTACCGGCCGCCTTTGCCGCGGCAGCCGCGTCCCGCCTCCGTCCGCGCCGGGACTCGCAGCGGGCGGGCGGAATTCGTCTCCCCGTTGGCTCTTCCCAACCAGGAGGCGGAGCGGCCGCGGCTCCGGGCGGCGCCGGGCGGGCGCTGCTCCACGGGCCCGGCGTGCCGGGGGCTGTGCCGGGTTCTGAGGGGGTTCTGTGGCCGGGCAGAACCGGGGAGCGCCGTCGGCTCTGCCCGGCGGGGCGGTGCTGGGGGGGGGGGGGGGGGGGGGGGGGGTCAGGGACGCGGCCCCTGCCGAAATAAAGCCAGGCTGGGGAAAGGGCCTGCCCGGGGCTCCCGAAGTTTGTTTTCCTCGGGGCTCCGCTCCTTGTGGTGTGCGGAAAATGATTCCTCGGCTCGCTCAGATCCTGGCGCTGCTGCGGGGCCGGGGTTTGTTTTTCGGCCGAGAGAGGTGCCTTGCTCCAGCCTCAGCCGCCCGTGCGGAGGGAGCGATCCCCG
Organism: Cettia cetti; assembly: GCA_013401135.1. Taxonomy (NCBI): domain Eukaryota; kingdom Metazoa; phylum Chordata; class Aves; order Passeriformes; family Sylviidae; genus Cettia; species Cettia cetti. Next base: position 9,456 of record VZUI01033830.1, read on the forward strand.
GCGGCTGGAGATGCTGGAGCAGCGTGCTCTGTGTCGCTCGTGTGCGGGTGCACCCCGACCTGGGGAGCCAAGGCAGTGTGCGAGGGCTGCTGCAGTGTCAGCAGCCTCTCACCGTGGTGTTTTTCTCCAGCTAAACGCCTGAATGATTGCTTTTTCAATGCTCTCAGGTTTGTGGACCCCTGATGTTCTCCAGCTGAGCTGTGTATGTTTTATAGTCATTGAAAGTCAGCCTACCAACAGGATACTTGACTTATAAGCAGTCCTCAGGGTCCACAGATTTTGGGAGGAGAATTGCTGATCTAGGTCTGCGTTTTCCCCCGAGTCTTACAGAGTGTTATTTATCAGTCCGGTTTTATTTCGGATGTCCCAGCTGATGGGTGTTCTTTCTACCAGTGATTTTGCTGTCATTCCATAATGTAAAAATATGCAGTGCTTGGAGTTGTATCTGAACCGACCATCTGCTGATTAATGCCAGATACAGAGTTCATGGAAGTACCAGAGTTCCAGCTGCTAAGAACTATGTGGGGTTTCACAGAATCCCAGAATAGGTGAGGTTGGGAGTGACCTCTGGAGATTATCCTGTCCAACCTCCTACTAAGGCAGGGTCATCCAGAGCAGGTGACACGGGGACACATCCATGTGGGTTTGGAATGTCTACAGAGAGGGAGACTCCACAACCTCCTGTGGATTTGATCACATCAGTGTCATTAAAAGGAATTTTATAGCTTTGAGTAATATGAGTCTTCCTTACTCTATTGGTAAAAAGGGAAGAAGTGGGTTACCTAAAATGCATCTGTACTAAGCAGATTTAACCAGTCTGCCAGAGTGCTGAGCAGAATGGACCAGTCAAAGAAAAAGAACAGCAGGAATCATCACAGAGCCCAAAATCTTGACCGAAAAAAGCATTAAAAGCTCCACTGGTGCTTGTCCTGAGATGTGCTTTGGTGTTACAAGGTGAGATCATGTCACAGAAATAGGCTTGGTTTAATTTCCTTGCTCTTATCTCACCTGTGATATCGAATGAATGAGATAGGAGAAGAACATGATCAGGGTTTGGGTGATATTGTAAAAGAGATTCCACGCCCCAGAGCAGCATGTGAGGTGGGCAGGCTCCCTGCAGGGTTTGTGTGTCCCTGCCTGGTGCTCCCAGGGCATGGCACTCTGCTCCTCTGGGGTTAAATAACCCATTGTGCCTGGCTCCTTACAACAGCAGCTGGGCTTTGGAGATGTAAGAGATGTGAAATTCGTGTCAGCTGGCTCGTGTTGATTCATGCTCTCAGGGTAATGTTCCTTAAGGTTGTCTCGCTGAAGTGAGAAGCGCTGAAATTTCACTTGAATTATGAGCTTCTTAGGACTGTCTTAAACAATCAGCTCCAGTGTGCAATAGCCTGTTTTGTAATGCTACAGATCTGTTCCTGCCTCTCCACAAGGAGGAAAGAGGGGGTGGGTTAGGCTGGAAGAAGCTCTGAGTGTCTTCTCTGAACATGACTCCCCAGATGTCAAAGTCCAGCCTGCGCTGATTCGGAACTTTACAAATTCTGCCAACGTGCCCTCACCAAGTCTGAAACCTGACTTGCTGTCTCAGGGGAGCTTCTGTCTGGAGGCATCAGCCAATGCACCAGCTGAAGCACAAGTGAACACGATCTGGAGTTCAGACCTGTGCAGAGGGATGGTTTTGCCCTGTTCCTCAAGCGATGCTCATTTCCTCCAGCTCCAGGGTTGTCACCCAACCCGCTGCATTCGCTTTCAGATTGCTGTCAGTGAGCTGGGCCAGAACACTTTGAAATCCTAGGAAGGTGTTTTGGAACATGATGATTCTAACTTGCCAGTGATGGACTTATTTTGGAGAGGCTTTGTCTTTTCCCCAGAATGGAAAAGTTTCCTGGAGAATTGCGAGCGCTCGAGAGCTTGATTAGACAGCGGTGGCCGTGTGCAATGCTGGCTGAAAGTGGGAGCCAGCTCTCAACTCTGATTCATCCCAGTTTCAATTTATTTCAGGGCAGTGGGGAGTGGCAAAATCGTGCTCAATTGTGTTATTGGAGTTGAGAGGAGGATTTGTCACATCCCTGTATTCTCCTCAACGTTTTTGTCCGTGGCCGGCACTTCCCGTTACTCGTGTGCAGCTTGGCAGAGCTGACGGCATGTCCTGGCTACGTGTGCTTCCTTTGTCTCTTACTCTGGGCATTTTTCAAGGTCAGGATGCCTGTGTGTGTCAGGAGAGCTGCTGTGGATCCTCAGGTGTGTCTGCATGTGTGAGATGGAGCTAATCAAAAGCCCAGCTTATTGCACAGTTCTGTTTGCACTGACCGGAGCAGGAGGAGGCTGTTCCTCACCAAGAATTGAACAGATGCTGCTCTGCCCATCAGGCTGGAAATGAAATGGGCTTTGCAGATTGGTACCAGCTGTTTCATTAGCACTGCTCTTTTCAGCAAGTTTTCCTTTCACCAGGACGTTGTTTGGCATAGACAGAAGTTGTTCCTGTCTCGGTGTGTTTGTAGCCCCAATTGTGGTGGTGTCCTGGGTGGATTTGTTGGGGAGTCATTAAAGGACATCATTAACTGGTTTATAGACACAGGTTTTCCCCACTTCATCCCTTTAGCTCAGCTGTCTCCCACCGGATTGTCCAAGGTGTCAGGAGCACTGCACCTCTTCCAGCTGTGCCCTGTCAGAGGTGACCGAGTTCCTGCAGGATGGTGAGACCAGGGGAGAAAGAACCCAGGCTCTGTGACCTCACTTGTGTTTTTGGAAGAACTTTGGGCTTGGAATTCACTGCTGGAAAGCTCTGCCCTTGTGCCTGTACATCAGGTACCTTCAGTTGAGCAAAAGCAGGATCCCCACTGGCACATCCTTCCTGGAGGGCTCCTCAATTTCTTTTCTCCTTCCCGAGGGGAGCAGCGACAAGGAAAAGCAGGAACCTGTCCATTCTCTGGTGGCAAACTCTCACCCCTCTCAGAAGCTGTGTATTCCTTTGACCTGGTGAAGTTCAGAGAGACAGCTAGGTGTGTGGAGTGAGGGAAAAGCAGGGAATACAGTGGCTGGAAGCACAAGTCATTCCAGATTAAGGCTTTTGGCTGCAGCTGTCTGATTGCTGCTGAGCTCTCCTTGACACGATGCTCGCCTGCCTGCTGCAGTTCTTACCGCCCTTCCTTGGGAGCAAAGATGCTGATTCTGTTTGAAATTTGTCTTCTTTCCTGCTGCCCCCATCAGCCAGCAGTGAGAACAGGGCCAAGTGGAAACAGGGCTGGCAGAATGCTGGATTATTCAAACTATCAGTTCCTCCCGTGGAGTTTGATGCGGTGCTGGAGCTTCATTAACTCAGAGAAAAGCAAATATTGTGCTCCACCTCTGCTCCCAGCAACTGGACAACACTTTCCTAAATATTTTCCTTGAGTGCTGTGCAGGGCTGCGTGTCACATGGCTAATGGGAAGTCACAATAACTGCTTTCATGGTGCTTCTCTGCAAGACTGACCAGGGGAATTTGCATATTAAGCAGCGAGATTTGTTGCTCACAATTGCACTGATGCAGCCGGGCTCTGCCAGGCTGGCACGGGGGGGTTAAACAAGCAGCTCATGACTGAGCACTTAAGAGCATTTGGTGCCTCCCTTTTGTGCTGGAGCACACAAAGAGTCTCCCAGAGGGATTTTTCAGTGGGTTGGAGCTGTTGGGTGCAGGCTGTGATGGTTTTTCCTGCACGCAGCACCTGGCTGGGCTTCCCCTGCCATCTGAAAGAGGCACCTCTGGATTTCAGGTAGTTCTTGCTGGTCTGGAGTACAGGGCTGGCAAAAATATTGATAAAATCAGAGCTGGCTTTTGCTGTTAGGTCCTACTGTGGGGTGTTTTGTGCCCTTTGTTTTGGTTTTGTTGGGGTTTTTTAATGGAATAATGAAAAAAGCTTAGCACAGCTCTGAAATTTGCTCCAAATCTTCCCTGTGTTTAAAGGATGTGTAGATGGAGCACTTGGGGACGGGGTTTAGAGGTGGCAGTGCTGGGTTAACGATGATCCTCAAGGTCTTTTCCAGTTTAAATGAGTCTGTGATTTCCACAAGAGTTATGTGTGGGTTTTTATCAGGGCTTTGGAATAAAAGTCGCCTTTAATAACTCTGATTTCCTGAGGGCTGGGCACCCACAGCCTCCCAGAGATTTTTGGGATGTGGGAATTGGTGCTGACAAGCCCTGCTAATTCAGTCCCAAGTATTCATCTCCTGGCATGTCACTCTGCAGCTGTGACACTTTTCATTTGTAAAGCACGAGACTTGCTTTTGTTTTCCAGGTGATAACAAGGAGCTCTCATAAATTGAAATAAGGTGTTATTTTTTGCTCTTAATAAGGGCTGGCAAACGAAGCTGTTTGGTTTCCTTTTTGGCTTGTTCCTCCATGTAATTGTTTGTTTGGCTTCTAGATGAAGTGATTTATTTTAATTTCTCTGTTTGGGATTGCAGTGTTGAAAATGACAACATCCTCCTTCAGTGAATGTTAAACACAGTAAATTGAACAGTCATTGTGCTTTGGAGATTTTTGATAAATGGAAAATATTATTAGTTGCCAGTTTGAATAAACTCTACAAAGCAGCCATCCACTCTCATTGCAACAAGTAATATGATAGCTATTATTTTTCATCTGAATGGAGAATAATATAATTTATGAGTCACAAATTATAATACAGTTGGAGCCTGAAATACAGATTTGCCTTGCAGTTAAGTTGCAAATTCCTGTGAGTCTTCTTGCAGGTACAAAGAAGGGTCAAGTTTGCCTTAATTGCTTTGGTTACCTCTAAGAAAGACAGAATATAAATATCTGGAAAGTTCATGACCAAATGACTGTGACTGAGAAGGGAATAGAACTTGTCCTTGTAATTCAGAGTGTATAAATGTCTGATACATTTTCAAACAAATTCTTTTCAATTTGCCACCTTGGCTTTCACTCCCTTAAAATTCAGCTTCCTTTGCTACCAATATTTCAGTTGGGTTTTATCTCTTAATCCTTTTTTTTTTGTTTGTTTGTTTGTTTGGGTTTTGGTTTTTTTGTTTGTTTTGGTTTTTTGTTTTTTTGTTTTGTTTTGGTTTTTTTTTGTTTTGTTTTGGTTTTGGGTTGTTTTTTTTTCCAGATCATTTATGGCTCCTATAATAAAGTGTAGGATTTTTTGGGGGGGAATTTCTCCTTCACCTTCCCTGCCTGCAGCTGCTTTGGGTGCAGCCTGGGAGGGTTTGTGGGGTTTGCTGGAAGCTCTGGAGGACTCGTCCTGCTTTTGCAAGGCTTGTTATGAGAGTGCTGAGGTTCAGTCACCCAACATCAGGAGGGAAAGGCTGGTCTGTGGGGGAATAAAAAAGCTGGAATTGCTACCCTAGTTCCTGATTGTAGAATAAAACACTTTTCTTGCTCTCTGAGGTTTTCACTTAGTTTCATCTGCTGCTTCTGTGTTGTCTGGCAATTTAGGGTTGACAAAACAGAAATGTTCCACTACTTAGGAAGTAAATGAACTGTCAATTTTGTCAGGGATTTTTTTTGTTGTTGTTGTTTGGTTTGTTTTCTTGGGTTTTTTTAGAAAACAAAAAGGCTTCCCCTGATGTGAGGATTGTGTTTGAGGTGTAATTCAGTGCTTCAGACTGAGTTATCAAAATCAGAAGAGGTGATGGATCCAAAGCATCCTGCAGGGCTGCATCCCTGAGCAGCAGGATGTGAGAGCACCTCCAGCACAGGCTGGCAGCTGGCACTGCCCTCTTTCACCTGTGTGCAGGGAAAATCTCTAAATGTGGTTTATTTCAGGTTCAGCTGGAACCTGCATTTTCCATTTGCTGCCTTGTGCTGGCCTGTCACACTCAGATTCACTCAAGTGGGAGCTGGACAAAAGATGGGGCACAGCAAACTGCAGAAAGTGTTTGTGTTCTGTTCCCTGTTTCAGGAGTAAATTAAAAACTGTCTTAAATGCTGAAGGAGGCTGAAGTTTCTTAGACTACCTTAAATATTTTAAATGCTATCAGTCTCATCCTGAGGCTTCCCAGCTCTGGGAAATGCAAGGGCACTGCAGGTTCTGCAGGTAATAAATGCAGGAGCAATTACTGGATGCTGCCAATCTGCAGGAGCTGCCCCACATCCAGCTGACCTCTCAGGCCTGATGGAAAACATTTGGAAATTGTCCTTCCCCAAGCAGAAACGCTGCTGGGATTGTGGATTAGAGCAGTTTTAGCAGCTCCTCCCTTCAGCCTCTTCTCAGTGTCCTTTTCCCTGCCCATCTCCCCCTCTCCTCAGTGAACAGGATTTAAAAAGGGAAATTCAAAGCCCTGCTTGAAAGCCATTTGTGGGAGGAGATGGGCACAGCTCTGAAGTGCTGATTTTTCGCTTCTGGAGAATCTCAGATGTGCTGGAGGATTTTCTGTATGCCTGTCTATCTGTATATATGTGTGTGTGTGTGTGTATAAAGACATCCTTGTGCTGCAGATTAGGTGGAAGGGAGGGGATTTGGGGAGTTTCTGCATGATCTGTCATGTGGTTTTTTCCCCCACATTCTCAACCATGAAAGCAGAAGCACATCACAAATGGTAGTGAAAAATGCTTCAGTAGTTTGCAGCAAGAACAGGTAGTGCCCAGGGGGAAAAGATTAGAGGCTAAAATGGGAAAATGTGTCACACAGAGCTGTGGATTGCATGGTAGCTCTGCACATGTTTAACAGGGAAAGTTTACTCTTAAAACACATATATTCAGTCTAGCATTACCACCCCCTTTCTATAAACAAATGACTTTTCATCCCCCGAAATGATAAACATTTTATAGCTGGTAACAGCTTCCAGTTTATAATAATGTATAATAAATGTAGCAACTATAAATAATTCTCTTAGTTCAGACAACAGAGATGATGGAGGGAGGCATTTTTTTCACCTTTTCCCAGAGGAGCTGTGTGCTCTTTGAGAGCACTCCCAGGGCTGAAATGGCATCGGAAGCAGAGCACAGCACTTTGGGATTGGAAGCTTGTTACCTTTCTATTTTTAAAATTCAGGCATGAAGCTCCATCTCTGCTCCCATGCTGTGATGAAGGGCACTGTGGATTCAGCAGAAGAATCTCTCCGTGGCATTTACTTTGTTGCTTTATTTTTCTGCCACAGAACTCTCATCTCCTGTGATTTCCTGCCTGTGTGGGTAAATACAGACTCTTTGTAAAAAGAGCACCTACAAAATAGCAGAGGGTACCTGCACCTGCCAAATGCCATTTTCTCCTCTCTGCCAATTGGGGTTTTTTTGGCCCCACGCTGCTGTGGGAGCACCTGAGCCTGCAGCAGAGCATCAGCAAGCCCAGGATAATGGCTGGCTGGAGAATTTAAGGAAAATTGCATCATTTTTTAAGCTGCACTCCTGGAAGAGCTGGAGCCCTGCCTGTGTCACACGTGCTGGATTTGTGCCTCCACAGTGGCTTTGGCTGTGCTTTTCCCCATCTCAGGTGCACACAGAGGCTGGATGTGTCAGAAGAGGGTCCTTAATGCAGAATATTGAGCTTCCAAATGCTCCTGAGCCATTGCACTGCATCCCTGTCCCTCGGAGGGGACATGGGGACACTCAAATCTTTGCACATGCAAACACATTTTAGGTATTTTTTTTTAGTGCAGGTACAAATCCCATTCCTACCTAGCATAGCTGTGGCTGCTCCCAGCTTGTCAGCACTCCCCAGGGCCAGCAGACTCAGGAAGGAGCAGTTGGGAAGTGGTTTTGGGAAGCAGAGTTTGGAAAAAGCACCATGGTTATCCAAAGGTTGGCTGCACTCTCCCTGGCTGGATGCATTCCCAAGTGGGATATATTTGGTGGCAGCAGAGTCCAACATGCTCAGCTGAAGCTTCCAAGGAGCAGCATCCCCAGATTTGCTGCTGAGGGTGAGCCAATGTCTCCCTTTCCCTGAGCATTTCCATCCTCCCAAAGCCTGAAATGACCAAACTCTCTCTTGGAGCAGGTGGGAGATCACAGCTGCTTCTTCAGGAGGGCTGAAGAAGAGGAAAGCTGTCACAGAGCTATTTAAACTTTATTTTTTTGAACACTTAGATTTCACTTGTGAGTTGCATGTTGCTTGGCTCGGTGAAACATGTAGCAGACTGATATTTTTTGGTTTTTTTTTTTTTTTTTTTTTGCTCTGTGCCCACATAAGTTCGTGAAAAGCACATGGGTTGCTATAAATATGAGTGCTTTTAGAACAAAAATACCTTCTGTAAGTGCTGATCAATATTGGAAATTAGCCTGAGACAGGTTTAAATGCTCATTTGAGATGAGTTCTCACTCTTTTGTGTGTTTTTCACATCCAGAGATCTCCATTGTGTGTTCATCCAGATCTAAAAGTAGTTCTGGTGCCAAAAAAAGCTCGAATTTCAACAGAAAACCACATGATTATTGCTTGACTGAAGTCACACTCTTCCAGTCAGTCACAGATTGGACGGCCCCAGCAAAATCCCGTTTTTTGCTGCCTTCGTGCATCCCAAAAAATCACATTCCTTGTGTGTATCCAGGGCTCTCCTTATAATCCAGCACTAAAATAGCTGCAGAAATACTCCAGGCACGGGTCTGGCTTTATCTGACACTCCTGCAGAACAGAACAGGGAATACAAGATTTTAGTCTGGCGGCTGGGAATAGCAGAGGAGCAGCAGCACTGTCAGAACAAGCCAGCGTGGCTGTTGTGGTTTGGTGTTACAAGGCAGCAGCAGGATAAAAACCCTTCAGTTGTAAATCAGCTTTTAGTTCTTGAGCTCTGCCTCGTAATAGAGACTTTCTAATCAAGGGTAGGCAGAGATTTTCTGTAAAAAAAAAATTAAAATTCCTCTAAAAACACTTGGACTGTATTTGGGGTTTTTATTCTCTTAAGTAACACAAACCTTTAGAGAACATAACAGGTTTTTCTCAGCTGTTGTTAGAGGTGAATCTCAAGGGCTGTGTGTGCTCTGTCTCCCTGGAAAGTTTTGTGCCCTTTCTAATTCTCCTAAATATTGATTGTTGTAGAAATTAGTTGAATTTAGGAATTTGTTTAGTTGAACTTGTTGTAGGAATTTAAGTTGAGGAGGAGAAGTCGTGGCTTTTGATTAAACTATCACTCTGGCAGCTTGAAAATTGAAATTTTGGCTGCCAGATTTTTAGAAAATTGAAATAATCTGTTGGGTTTTGGAGTGTTGGTGCTCAGCAGTGGGGAAAACACAGTCACCCACTTAAACAGGAACCCAAATTTCTCTTTTATCTCTTTATCATGACAGGAATGGGTGGGCTCCAACACTCCTCCATCCATCCCAGCATCAGTCATGATGTTTTTAAGTTAAACTTATTTAAGTTGATGCTTACCACAACTTCTTCAAAATATTGCTTTGGGAAATCAACAGGTTCCTCTATGAAATTATTTTTCTCTGCTTTATCCATCCCAAAGAAGGTGTTTTATCTTAGGAATGCAACTGCAATTCTTTCTGACTCTGATCATGTTTTTCCTGATGATTGGTGTGCTGCAGGACTGGGGAAGGAACCACATTAGCATTTTATCTTCTCGAGCTGGGAAACTTATTACCAAGAGTTAATCATTTGCATTGAGCTCACATTAGTTAGGAAAATATTGTAGATATTTGGGGGTGGGGGAGGAAGCCTTTTGGATGCTGCCAGTGTCCTGCTTTAACATCTCTTGGCAGCTCTGTGCAGAGGGATGCTGAGCTGCTGATCTGAAAACCTGTTAAAAACCCATTTCATTAAGTGGTGACAATTCAGCTTCAAACAAAGTTCTGCAAAGTCCAAGATGGCAAAGCCTTTTGTATCTCTGCTTCAGTGCTGTGGCAAGCAGAATATTCTGTCTTAGAAATTCTACCAACTGATCTAATCTTGTCTTGAAACTCTTTCCAGGTTTGCCTGCTCAAGGATTCTGTCGCTATCTGATTGCTCTGCCTGCCAAATTTCCAGGCTGAATTCATCTTCCATTGATAAAGAGCATTTCTCTCTGCTCACTGCATTCACCCTTCCTTCTTTCACTTGTCTCATTTCGTTATTATAAATTCATCAGGGGATTTTTTCCAGCTGAGGAGACTCTGGGCCTTGAAATTCGGGTTTAGGGATTTGCACCCATTTCTTATCTTTGTGTTTTTTCAACTTTTCCTGTTTTCTGTTGAAGTTTAATAAACTAGGAGCCCTTTTTTCCACAGAACATTTTTCTATCAAGATATTTCAGAGTTTATTGTGTGTTAAAGGGAGTTTTGATGCTAATAATGGGCCCGTGTGAAGGGGGGAGCTGTGTGGATGCTGCTCAGATGGAAACTTTTTTTGATGCGTTTTTCTCCTGCTCATCCTCAGCTTTTCCACAGGTCAGAAAGTGGCCCCAGTTCTGCTGCTCTGGGCTTTGAGATGCCTTTGTTCAGAGCTGTGGAATCAGCACTTCCTGAGCATGGTTTGCTCATTAGAGCACAGTAATTAGTGATTTTGCTATGGACTTGCATCCAGCCATTCTTATGAATCCTTTTAACTGCTGCAGTTAAATCAGCAGGTTTGCATGTTGGGGTTTGATGTCCCCAACACTTTCAGGACTTCCTTTACCTAAACCAAATAATCCCACCTGCCCTGAGGACCCATGGGGGAGGTGGGTTCTCCTTTTCAGATGGCTGAAATAAGAATCTCTTTTTAATAATGCATCCTCATTACCAGTCAAACTTCTCATCCTTCAGCTTGAAACTATTTTCCCTTGAAAGGGAAAGCAGAAAGGGGAAGCAGGGGTGAGAAGAGGTTCTGTCTAACAGTGGAGAGTTCTGCTGAACTCAAAACTTCTCTTGCAGGCACTTTTAAAGCCCAGCATCTTCACACATTTATTTAATCTGTTATTACGTCAATTATGTCTCTTAAGCAATGGGAAAAAAAGCAGCAAAAGTGCATCTATCCTGACAAAGAGCTCTGCTCTTGCTTTGCAGTGGCTGCCACAGGAGAAATAAGCTCCTTGAGCATCATGGTGAGGAGCTTCTCAGAAAAGACAAGCCCAGCCCACGGCCAGGCCCTGCTTCTGTACCAGCTGAGAGCACTGCCAGCATCATCACTGTGCTGCCAGTTTTGAGCCTGCCCTGAGTTTTGGAGAATTAAAAGTGTTTTCAATCAGATTCTGTGATCCCTGCCTTTGAAAGAAGGTTACTTAAGGGCTGCTGTGTCCTTTGGAAGCACGGAGCAAGCATCACTCAGGCCATTAATAGAGCTAAAGCCTGGTGTGCTCAGGGACTTCTGAAAGAGATCAGATTAATTTGCTAAAGGTGGAAAGGCTCTGCCTGCTTTAATCTCGCTCCATTTCAGCAATTTAAATGAAGAGGGCAGTTTCCTGTGCTTCCTCCAAGCTCCTGCATGGGCAGCAGCAGAGGTTGCTGTCTGTGCTCGAGGAGGAGGCCTCGATTAAGTTCCTAATTTGAGGGATTTAAAATGTTTAGGGTTGGATTCACTGGCACAGGGTGCTCAGAGAAGCTGCTCCTGGATCCCTGGAATGTCCAAGGCCAGCTTGGACAGGGCTTGGAGCCACCTGGGACAGTGGCAGTGTCCTTGCTCATGGCAGGGGGTGGCACTGGATGTCCCTCAAGGTCCCTTCCAACCCAAACCATTCTCTGATTACATCAATAATCCTTGAGGCTGTAACAGGGCTATTTTTTTCCCCAAGTACACCCACAGGGAGATAAAAAGGCCTTGAAAGGATGGAGTTTTAAGGCTGCTTTGTTCACATGCTCCCATTTACAGGACTGGGTTGGTTTGGGGTTTTTCCCCCCCCTGGATGTACAAGACATCCAGGTACTTATACGAGTTGCAACAAAGGCTTGCACATTTTTCATTTTAGCTTAGGTTGCTTTCAAATTATCTGAGCAATCCACTGCTGTCCTTATCTGTTATTACATCTCTCTAACTCGAGGATAAATGTGGCTTTCTTAATAAAATGTGTGCTTGAAGGGTAGGAATTCCTTATGGCCAGGAGGTTGGTCATGTGTTCTACACCAGATTCCAGCTGTTATCCAGCACAGGTGCTGGTGTTTCCTGGGGAATGACTGTCCAGAACAGAGAGGAGTTCAGTTTCAAAACTGAATGTGAAGTATTAACTTCACTGTGAAAAACTGCCCTGTAAAACAGGGCTGAATAAAGCAGCAGGTATGGTTCTGAGAAATCTGATTTCTGAGGTGAAATCTGTAAATGTTACGTGACACTTGCTTTCTATTTTCTTTGGGTTTGTTTATTTTTCTTTATTTATTTTCATTCAGAATTGAATGTGAAGTATAAACTTCACTATGAAAAACTACCCTGTAAAACAGGGCTGAATAAAGCAGCAGGTATGATTCTGAGAAATCCAGTTTCTGAGGTGAAATCTGTAAATGTTCATGTGACTTTCGCTTTCACTTCTCTTTCAACCAAGCAATTGCCTTTCAGTTTTCCTCAGGCACCTGAGGAACATAATATGGAAGTGTAAAATTAAATCATTAAGGTAATGTATGTTTGGGATGTGTGTCAGGTAAGATTCCTATTTTCAGCTTACACTGAGCTCTTAATTAACTGATGAGCTTAAGCAGCTGAGGTGCAGTAATAGTGCATTTAGTTAATTGGCTCATGTGAAACTTTATCCCTGCCAATAACTGTGACACTGGAATAAATTCAAGACGTGGTGTTAGATCCTTTAACTAAGCTAATTTAATCACTGGTCATTGTAAAAACAACCACCAACTCAGAGGATTTTTTTTCTTTTTGGTCACTCCCTCCTGGAATTTGTGACTGCTGTGCTGGCAGCAGTGACATGGCAAGCGTGGCATGTTCAGCCAAAAAATCCTTGGGAACGTGGAGCTGGCCATCTGTGCTGAGCATTATACCTTGAATTACCCGGATTTCAGGGTTTGCTGGAAGGGTTTAATGCAGCAAAGCCAAATCTCAGCTGTGCTGAGATGGGCTCTGAACACTCTGCTGGCTCCTGAGCAGCTTTACCTGAGGGAAGAACCTGAGAAAGATGGAGAGGGAATTTTACAAGAGTGACAGGACGAGGGGAATGGCTTCACGCTGACAGAGAGGAGGCTGAGATGGGATATTGGGAAGGAATTCTTCCCCCTCAGGGTGGGGAGGCCCTGGAATGGATTTCCCAGGGAAGCTGTGGCTGCCCCATCCCTGGAAATATCCAAGGCTGGGGCTTGGAGCAGCCTGGGATAGTGGAAACTGTCCTTGCCCAAGGCAAAGGCTGGGACTGCATGAGTTCTAAGATCCCTTCCAATGACTTTATGAAGTCTGGGCTTACTTGTAATAAAAGAAATTCCCTGGTGGCATCATGCAGAAGATTCAGTCCCACATTTAAACATCTCTGGGTGAGGGCCTGCTGAGCACGGTGTCCTGGCTGCCTTTCAGCACCATCACACCTCATCAGGGCTTGAAGAAAATCATCAGCTGAATATTTCTTGTCATTCTGGCAGGGTGAAAGATAAGGCTGCCTTTGATTATATTTTTTTTTTTCCCCTGAAAATTTTGCCAGTGCTGGAAGCGCTCATGGTGTGTTAAACACAGCCCAGGTGTCCAACAGATGGTCCTGGGTCACCTCCCCAGCTCAGAATTCGTGGTGGCCTCGTGTGCCAGAGGCAGTGCTGGCCACACTGCTCCCATGGCTCAGGCCACCAGAAAAGCCAGGCTTTGTTTTAAGCCAAACCCTGCATTGGCCCTGCTCAAAGGACTCAGAGCTTGGCTCCTGTCAGTGTGTGGGGAAGCATTTGGCACTGGGAGAGTTTTGATGCTGCTCCTTTTCCCTGGAGGTGGCACTCAGGGCTCTGGGCTGGTGACAAGGTTGGGCACAGCTTGGACTTGGTGATCTTGGAGGGCTTTTCCAACCTCAATGATTCTGTGATGAACTTTAAATCACTTCTTTAGCAGTTCATGCAGCTGCTTGCTATGCAGAGAACATTCCCAAGGAGGAGTGGGATTGGTGAGCCTGAACTGTCTGTTTGCAGCTGGAACTGGATATTTGCTGCTGTGCAATCCATGCTGCACATGAGCCTGGAGCAGTGGGCAGTGCCCTGTCCCAGGCTGCCCAGTCAGGAATTCACCCTCTGCACTTTTATCTGATGTGTCTAAAGTTTCCCTGTGAACCCAACGAGACACAGAAAGGCTTTTAGTGCTTTAAAAGTGAAGTTGCTGAGTTGCATTCTTCCTCATGCTGAGATACAGAAAGCGCTGGGGTGGGATTTTTTTTTTTTCCTTGCAGATAAGCTCTGTGCAGCTTCCCACTGCATTCCCACAGCTCTGTGCTGCTCTTGTTTAGTGTGGGGCTGCCCTGGTGCCCAGCCCTCTGCTGCAGTTGAGCTGGAGCTTAAGCCACACGCTGCACAAGTCACAACAAACGTGTGCAGCCTTCCTCAGACAGAATATTTTTCATGTTGCTGACAGCTTCCTTAATGGTTCTTGTCGTAGCTTTTCAAAAAAAAAGGTAGCCCAGTTGTAGAGGGTGCAGATTGAAGGTCTTGGTGCTTGCACAGGGTGAGAATGGGTAAATCTTTATCCTGTGCTGTATCCAGCTGAAAACATTCGTCTGCCAGAGATAGGAGCGCTTTAAATTCCCGTGTAAACAGTGCTGACAGGTAATTGTGTTGATAATGTCTGTCCCCTGGAGCTGTTCCACCACAGTGAGCTTCCCTGGGAGGCTGGGGCTGACCCTGAGCAGGGTTTTACAGCCTGGGCAGGCTGAGTTTGGGGCTCCTGGGCTCCCTGGGAGGCTGGGGCTGACCCTGAGCAGGGTTTTACAGCACCTGCAGCCTGGGCAGGCTGAGTTTGGGGCTCCTGGGCTCCCTGGGAGGCTGGGGCTGACCCTGAGCAGGGTTTTACAGCCCCTGCAGCCTGGGCAGGCTGAGTTTGGGGCTCCAGGGTACCTGTGCTGGGCACTGTGGCCATCCCCTGGCCTGTGCCCTGCCTGGCACTGTTCCTTCCTCATCCCTGCCCGCCCCTTGACCAGGCACTGAGGATGTGGTGACTCCACAGAGGTATTCCCTCCCTGAGACGTTTTTCTCTGTCCAGAGGAGCTGCTGTATCATGAGCTTAATCAAGATGATTGAGAATCCTCTGCCTGTGCTTCCAGCAGGAGGCTGGGTGGGCAGGCAGGACTCAGGAGTACCCACAGAGCTTTTGGAAATAATTATCGTGGAAACAAAGAGTGGTTTGGGTTGGAAGGGACCTTAAAAGTCATCTTGTTCAGGGCAGGGACATCTTCCACTGTCCCTGGTGGCTCCAAGCCCTGTCCAGCCTGGCCCTGGGCACTGCCAGGGATCCAGGGGCAGCCACAGCTGCCAGGGGAATTCCAGGGAAGGAATTATTCCTAATATCCAATCTAAATTCCCCCCTTGGCAGCTGGCTCTGGGCTGGGGATGCAGCCCCACGTCAGACAAAATGCCCTGAGCTGGTTCCAGTTCCTGTCTTGTTCAGGATTTCCCAGGGCTGTGCTCATCTGAGCAGATCCTGGGATCTCCTGGGATGCACCTTCCTGCCTGTGCTGGGGTGAGCTGGGCTCTCTGGGTCTGGAATGCCACCAAGGGAGCAGATTTCCAAAGATGAAGCTTTTATTTCTTGCTGCAACACCTCTGGCTCCTTTGAGGAGTGAGGAGTGGTGAGCTGCCTGGAAATCTCCTGATTCCTTCTGCAGTTTCTGCTGAAAATGATGGGAGAAATAGAAAATACAATGGAATAGCTGGTAATTAGAGCCAGTTTTTCTTTTAGTCCAGCTCATTCCTACACCCTCATCCTCTCATGTTTGGTCTCCCATGCTGAGAAGCCTCTGGATTGAGGGAAGGTTTCTGTGTAGGCAGAGGCAGGGATAAACTGTGCATGGAGGACTTGTCCAGAGCTGCCTGGAATTACCAGAGGAACTTGCATTTTGCAGCCTCTTCTGGGCAATTTTTGCTGTTGGGTAAGAACTGAGGAGGAGCAGGGAAGGATTCCCTGCCCAGCACTGGGTTGGCACCAGTGATTGATTGTCCCCCTTGTCCCCAGAGGCACCACATCCATCACTGAGCACCAGCACCAGCCTGGCTTTAAGTGCTGCTGCTCAGCCTCATGCTGGCTCTGCCCCTCTCCATCTGATTTTTTTTTTTTTGGTTTATTTTCTTCCTTTCTTCCCCCTCCTTTCAAGTGGGAGAAAGGGAAAATTGTCTGGGGGGTTTATTTCTTGTGTCTCTGCTGGGTTTGCTGCTCTGAAAAGCTTCACAGTTTGTTACTTGGCTCAAAATTAATACCTTTGCCTACACTTTTATAATATTGCTTTGAGTCTGCAGCCTGGTGTTTTAGTACACAACTATTTCAAGATATAACTTGAATTTCTACCAGGGAAGCAGTGTTCATTTTACCCTCATAAAAAAGCCCCATAAAACTTGACTTAGTTTTGAGCATTATCTTTCTGTCTGTCTATCTGTATTTATTTGGAAAGTTCACACAGGCTCCCTAGAAATAATTCATTTCCTTATTAGGAAAGCCTAATTGTCCTAATATTTCATTTTAAGTCTTTGCCACTGTCCAGTGCCAGTTCTGTTCCAAAATCCTCTTCTTGTCTTGGAAAAATGGAACCACCTTCAGAAGAAAATTGCTGAAAATTAGCAATAAACAGATAAAATTCTGCCATTTCCCTGTTGTTGGGTACGCCTGAACTATTTAATGTAATTTAAATTGTGTAAGCCTGTGTTGCTTAATGTACTTGAAATTGTCTGCTGCATAAATGCAATGAATTTTCCCTTCCTGCCTCCCTGTTTTCCCTGGCTTTTTGCACTTTTCCTTTGTGCTGGCTCTTCAAGCACCGTTGTAATTCAGGATTACACCAGAGAACGACGCAAAGAAAATGTTTAGGATGAACTGTGTGATATTGATACCAAATTACAAGGTACCTTATGAGGAAATTGGAGCAAAATGGATTTCAAATGAGACTCGTTTGATTAAGTGGAGAAGTGCTCAGTGATTGTGGGGAGGGGAGCCCTTGGGACTATTACTGAAAGAAACTTTCTGGGTAGTAAACCATTATTTGCATTTCATTTATGATAGAAAAATCCTTTGTTAGCAGCTGAGCCTCAACAGGGAAGCAGTCTGCTGAAGAAAATAGCTTTGATCATTGGTTCAGTTTGTAAAACATTTCCTCAGCTTCTCCTGGTTGGCTTCAAGTTATTCCCAAGTTGTCTCCAGCTGTGTCTCCCTGGAGCACATCCCTTCTCCTGCTGCAGCCTCCGACCAAAGCTGTTCTCCTCCTTGCAGCTCTGGGCCTGTGGTGTTCCCTGCACACTTCATCATTCCTGTCCCCTTCCCTCAAATCCCATCTTCTCCACCCACAGCACTCCTGAAGGTGTCGTTCCCATTCAGAGACTTGTGGTGATCTTTCATCCTTCTCTTGGGCATTCCTGCTCCTTTCCTCACAGGTCACTCCAAAGCTTTTTCATCTCTCACCACTTAAGCTGTTGGCTTCATCTCTTGGATGTTTTCATAATCAGGACAAAAGAAAGAAAAAAAAAAAAAAAAAGAAAACATTATCAGATCTTGCCAGGTTCTCCTATTTCACAGTTTGGATCTTGGAATGTTTGCCTGTATCTGCTCTTAACTCGTGTTCCACTGATGGGCTGCCCCTCCCTGCTGCTTTCTGGGTGTGTGTCCATCTTCCCACAAATCTGCAGGGATTGGGAAGCACGGCCAGGCCCTGTTCTTGTAACTCCAGGATGCAGCTGCTGGTGGATCCGTGGGGATCAGCAGCCTGGAGTGCAGCATGTCCAATCCAGGTGGCTCCTTCTGGCTTTTCCATGCCCTGGGTGGGTTCTGTGTCCCTGGAAACTTCTCCACCACCAGACTGGGCCAGTTTCCCCCGCTTTTTACAAAAGCTGTAAAAGACTAATGCTGCAAGCAACATATGCTTGTGTTTCCAAGGGAAAGGAAGAAATCCACTGTGGAGCACTTGCAGGGATGGAACAGCCAAATTTGCGTCCTAACTTTATTTTTAGGAATAGGTGAAAGATGTTTGAAGGAATGGGGTGGGAGGGAAAGCTCACGTAAGGCTGATGGCAGCAGAGGTGTTTCCATAAATAATTAAGATTTGAGCTCAGCTGCTTCAGGGCTGCTCCAGGTGTGGGGTTTCCTGCAGGGTTACCTGGCAGGTCAGAAACTGGGGAGGGGGAAGATCCAGGTCACAGCTGGAGCAGGGATCCTGCCCTTCTCCAGAGCTCTGAGCTGTCCTGTGGCTCAGCTTTGCCACGTTGGATTTGACACAAAACCCTCTGAGACTGAAATATTCCCCATTAGATGATGGAGTGCTGTAATTCAGGGGGGTGTAAATTAGGAATTAGGGATTGTGTAGCTGAATATTGGCTTTTAATACAAGAACCTTGTGGTAGCAGCTGCTCCTGCTCATCTGGTCCCCCTCAGAAGAGGCACCAGTGATATCCACAGTGATATCCACAGTGATAGCGACATAACAAACACACCAGCTGTTCCAAAGAACTTCCACAGAGACATTTCTTGACATTCTGTTAAGAAACTGATTTAAATATCTGGGTTTATCTGCATAAGCTCACTCAAAAGCAGCGCAGATAACCTTACAGATTCATGGCTTTGATGGGAAGCTGCAGGGAAGGGGAAATAAATTTGCAATTCAGGTTGTAAAACAGTCGGTGAGGATTGGAGAAATACATTTTTTTTTCCTTTTAAAAATAAGACTTTGTAGTCTGCCAGGAGTTGAGTGGGGCAGACAGGAGTAGCTGCCTCAATCCCAGGGATCTCTGCCTGTGAAGGGAAAAGAGGTTATGCTGCTAAACCCTACAGGAGCAGCCCATGGCCTGGGGGCACTTGGAGGCATTAAACAGAATGCTTAGGATGGGAAAAGAACTCCAAGGGTTTGTGGCCACTCGTGGATCCATCACCCCCTTTTCAAGCAGATGTTGGCAGGGGCTGCCCAGGGAGGATTGGATCCAATCTTTGGAGTGTCCAAGGAATTCCTGGATGTGTCACTCAGTGCTCTGGGACAAGGTGGGGATGGGGCATGGCTTGGACTTGGCCTTGGAGGGCTTTTCCTCCCTAAATTCTGTGGATTTCTTGCCCTCTTTGGGATGCACAGCAGCACCTGCACACCTGAGCTGTTGGAACAAGAACAGCCTAACTTATTTTGGAGTGTCGCTGCTGATATTTCACTTCTTGAAAAGTAGACCAGTGCTGATTTCCATATTCCCTTCTAAATAAATCCCCAGCCAAAAATATCAACCACTGGCCTCTGCTGAGACGGTGACTTGGAGAATTGCTTCCGAGAGAACGTGCCTTCTTGGCATTTAGAAAACAATTCCTGCTTTCGAGCAGGGTATTAATAATTTCTTACTCATGTTGAAGTGATGTAAGATGAAAAATTAATGTGGATGCTGCTCTCTCTTCTGGATCGTGCGAGCTGGTGGTGCCTCTGATGTCTATGGTCTTAAGTGAAGGCAACGTTTCCTTTTGAGCTCTAATTTCCTTCCAAAGTGAGGAATAGAAAACTGACACTGTAAATACTTCTAAGTGCTTCAGACTGTTGATGTTTGTTTCTTTATCAGCCTTGTTAACAGAAAAGGGAAAGTCCTTTGATGTGGTCCAAAAGTTTGGTTGTAGAAATTCACATGTTTTGCTTTAGTGACTGAAACACTGGCTGGAAAGAGAAATATTTGGGCCTTTTTACACATTCTTTTTTTTACATGGCGTAAGTTTCTCACATCCTTTCTGGCCCATCTATCCACAGGGCTAAATAATGAATATTTCTTCAGGGAAGGCATAAAGCTTTTGGGGGATCCTTGAAGCACTTCTAACAAATGATAAACACGCCGAAGATCTTTTTAAATACTGGCTTGTGCTGAAGCCAAGTTGTGTTTAAAGGCTTAGTACTGGGATGGATGGCTTGTTAGAGTGGATTTGGCTTTTGAGCCGTTTGGAGAGTCGCTTTCTTCCACCACCCTTCCTTCCAGCTCAGGAAAAAAGAGAATTTATCTCTGGGTTTATCATCACTGCTGTCTGTGTGTGATCTCCAGGGAGGAGTTATGGGAGGCTGTGAGGGTCTGAGCCTCTGCTGGAGTGAGGAGCAATAAATCTGGGTGCTGTCTGGGGCAGAGAGGGGAGCAGGGAGAGGAATGGGCTGCAGGGTTTGCAGCAGGGCTGAGGGAAGTGCCTTTAACCTGCTTCCATAATTGATGTTTGGGGACGAGGAGAAGGCCCTGTGGGAGAAATCTGCATCCACTGAGTGGACGTGCAGACAGATGTGAGCTAAAGTGGAATGGAAAAAAAGACATCCACTGACCCAAATTTCTTGCAGTGTCCTGTTCTGTCTGGCTGAAAATGTCACGCTCTGGCTGCTGGGCCTTAATAAGGAAACAATTCCTTGTTGGAGTGTTTTCCCACATAATGTTTATTAGAATTTTAGGATGTGCAGGGTTTAATGCATAACCCCATTGTTTGAGGCTGCCCCAGCATCATCTTCCAGGCTGTTTGTGCTCAGCTGAGCCTTGGAGTGGGAAAGGCTGGGCTCTGCCAGGAAAACTCGGTGTTTTGTAAACACTGGGGTTTGCTGCTCTGCAGTCTGCTAAACGGTCAGCACTCCTTTGAAAAGCAAATGGAAGCAATCCCATGGAAGCAATCCTGTGGAAACAAAAAGCAATAAATGTTTGTGGTCACTTGAAAGGGTTCAGAAGTTTCTGGTTGTTGGGTTCTGTGCGGGACGAGGAGGAGCAGCTGATCTGGGGATGTGGGCCCTGCAATCAGAGTTTGCTGCTTTGAATTAGGAGCTGACTTTGTGTCTGTGCAAATGCATCCTCCAGAGGAGGCCACCAGGGTTGGAGGGAGGAGAGGCTGGGGCTGTTCAGCCTGGAGAGGAGAAGCTCTGGGGTGAGCTCACTGTGGCCTTGCAGGGCCTGGAGGAGCTGCGGATGGAGAGAGAGGATTTCCAAGGGATGGAGGAGCAGGACACAGGGAATGGCTTCAAAGTGACAGAGAATAGGTTCAGATTGGATATTAGGAAGAAATTTGGCTGTGTGGCCCCACCCCTGGCAGTCCCCTGCTGGATGGGGTTGGGACAGTGGAAGGTGTCCCTGACCATAGCAGGGGCTGGAACAGGTCCAGCTTTAAAGTTGCTTCCACCCAAACCATCCTCCAGTGGTTTTTAATCCGAGGAAAGCTCATTCCTCTGCAGAGCTGGCATTGTCCCCTCACTAGCAGGAATGCTTTTCCAGCTCCTCTTTTCCATGACTTCAGGTTCATAAACGTGTCTGTCATCCTGAGTTATCAAAGGAAGCTGAGCATTCTATGGCCCTGTGGGGTCAGATTGAGTAAGGGTGTGTGGCTTAACCCCCTGTGGGGTTTTGGTCTCCTTAAAACCTCTGTGAGCTTGGAATCTCTTGCTGCAACACCAGGCACTGACTGGGGAAGCGAGCAGGGAGTTTTAATCTGCCAACTTTTATACCTGTGTGATAACCTCAAAGTGGCTATTACACAAAAATAGCTGTAGTTAAAGGGAAACAAATGGGTTTGTGTTTATTGAGAAGGAGGAAAATGCTCTTTAAACCATGATGGATTCCTGGATTTCCAGGGGAAATCAGCAGCAGGAGGATGCACTTGCACAGAAACAAAGTCAGATGCTAATTAAAAGTAGCAAGTGACAATTGCATGGCCCACATCCCTATCACCTCACTTCTAAGCTCCACGGTGGTTTGACCTCTTGGGAAAATTGAGGAGACTCTGAGTCTGGTTTTGGCCACACAAGACTGGTAAAAACATAATTCCCTCACTAAATGAAAATCTGAACCATGGTCATTACATGAATAATAACACCCCTCTTGCTGCATCACTTTGGGAACAGAAAGGACGAGGGTTGTAAATCCAGCTCTGCAAATCAGAACAACCCAAAGGGAATTTTGTGGCGTTCTTTTGATTTATTCCCTTTTTTCCTCTTTGTCCCCCACAGTGGCTCTGGGTCGGAACCAGCCCCTGAAGAAGGAGAAACCCAAATGGAAGAGCGATTACCCCATGACGGACGGGCAGCTCCGCAGTAAGAGGGATGAATTTTGGGACACAGCCCCGGCCTTCGAGGGCAGGAAGGAAATTTGGGATGCCCTCAAAGCTGCTGCCCACGCCTTTGAGAGCAACGACCACGAACTGGCACAGGCAATCATTGATGGTGCAAACATAACACTGCCCCACGGTAGGTGCAGCTCCCCAGGAGGATGTGGCCTCTCAGCAGGGTGACAGGCAGAAATAATGACGTTGCCACCCCAAAAAATCAGTGCATGGAATGGTCTCAGACACCTGTGGCTGTGCTCCTGTTTGGGGTTTCCAAGCAAAGTGGTGTTCATATATAGAGGGACCAAGAAAATTGCTTTTTTTAAATGCAGTTGGAACTGGTCTGGGCCATGGGAAGGCTCAGTTTGAGTCTGATTTTTACTTGGCACTTTCTGTAATCCTTGGAACACCTGAATGCTCCAAGGCACCATTTTCATAAGTTCTTTTCCAGCTTCTCTTTGTAAGGAAGCAGATAATTTTTCCCTCCTGATTTTATGGGTTTCTTTGGCACTTGAACTGTTGGGGTTTTTTTAAACTTTCTCTTCTGAAGAGTCTGAAAAAAAATTCCCCCAAAATTTGGGGCTGGCAATCTGCTGTCAGGTCCTGTGGGAGATAAACTCTTATTTTGGGTACTTTCCCCTTTGTTTTGTTATTCTGAATCCTGCTGGGTGGGTTTTGGTTTGTCTTTTTTTTTCCAAGCTATGTTTCCCTCACTCCACAACTCTGAAATTAATAATTTTCCTAATTAAAAATACAGGGAGAGGGGGCTGGCAGGAAGTTACTGATCATTTGAAGTCACCATTCAGATAAATGGAAATAATAACTCAGAAATTGCATTTTTGCAGACCTAAGGGAGTTGCTGCATTGTTTTTAGTTCCTAAAATACAAATTGTGGGTGCCAGGAAATCTCAATTTATATAGGGGAAGGTGGAATAAAATACAGGAGAACTTTCATTGTGGTGCCTTCCTCACATCAGGCTGCAGCCCTCAAAAATTGTCTTTAATGTGAGAAAGTTCCTCCCTGTGAGGGTCTGAGTCTGTTTTTGATTATACAAGAGCCTGGAAAAAATTATCTTTATAATTATTAATATAAAAATAACAAAAAAATTAAAATAATATAAATATTAACATTAAAGTATAATTATTTTAAAGATAAATATTTAAAATTTATATATTAAATATAAATAATTTGTATTCATTATTATAAAATAATAAATTTTATTATGAAATAATAAAATATTATTGTACAATTATTATGAAAGTATAAAAATATCTTTATAGTAATTATATAATTATCTTAACCAATGAAAATTTGGAACCAGGAGCAGCAAGAGGGATATTGTTCTCTGCATGAGGACCTCAGAAATTCATCTTTTATCCCTTTTTGTTGTTTTTTTTTTTTTTGGTCTGGAGCTCTTTCCCTGACCAGGCTGTGTCTTCTGTAGGAAAGTTTGGATGAAAATGAAGCCTCAGGGGGGGCACAGCAGGAATTTCCCCATGGAAAGGGGGCTCAGGCACTGGCAGTGCCCAGGGAGGATTGGAGTGCCCATCCCTGGAGTGTCCCAGGAATTCCTGGATGTGGCACTCAGAGCTCTGTATTCGTGCTGGGAATCTAAATATTTTCCCAAGAAAACCCAGCATTTGTTGGATAAATTCCTTTAAGTCTATGGAAAAAAAAAAAAAAAGACCCTGAAAGCTTTTTCACTCATTTTTTCTTCTGCACAATGGGCTGTGGTTTTTCCTTTCATTTCTTTGCTGTGTGTACAACAAGAGGCTTAAAAAGAAAAACCCCAACATCTTACATCCACATTTGACTGTCCCTGTGTTCAGGCCATGGATTCCTGAGAAAATAAAACCTTGCAGGAAGTGGAGGAGTGAGAAGAGGGGGCTGGGGAGTGAGTAAGGACTGACAGATTCAGATTTTGCACATAGAGACTCTTAGCTGATGCTGCAAAAATAAAATCTGCTTTTTTATTCCAGAATCCTACAGGAAAGGGAAGGGAAAAAAAAAAAATCTCTTCAGAGGCTGCTTTCAGCCAGATCTGTCACTTGTCTGGTGTGAGGAAGACTCTCACCAATGTAATTTTTATAATGGATGCCTTTTGCTGGCTTCTGCTGTTAAAAATAGCATGTAAGAAGTATTAAATAAATAAATAAGCTAGTGGGATGGGCTTAGCACTTCTCATCTATCTTGGGTGACTCTGTGGGATGGATTTAAAAATAGAAATAACGTTATCACCAATTTATACTTTTTTTTTTTTTACCCTCCTCCTGCCTTAAAGTAGCACATCCTCCATATTTTATTAATGAATCAATTTAAATTTAATGAAGAAGAGTTTTCCATGCTTCTCAGCTATCAAACAGGAAATCTTGGAGTGTGTAGTATTTTATAATAATGTTAATGTTGAGCTGAACTTGGCCTGCAAGTCATTAATATTAATTGCAATCTGGCTGGGGTTAAGTGGAGTTTTTAAATTCCAGGATGGGCACTTCATGTGCTGCAGAGTTCCCAGGATATTGGGGTTTCATATCTCAGGGATTGCAGATTTGCAGCCCTTGCATTGTTTTGCTTTATTGCTAAAATATAAATTGGAGATGGCAGAAAAACTCAATTTATGCAGGAGGAAGTTGTAATAAAATGCAGGTTACCTTTAGTAGGTGATAAAATCCAGGTTCCCTTTACCCTTAAAGCCACTCCACCCTCAGCTTTGGGTTGGGGGTGGTTTTAACCCTTACCAGTTTTAACCCTTATCAGTTTTAACCCTTATCAGATTTAACCCTTATCAGTTGTAGTAAGTTCCAGGATGGACGCTTCACCTGCTGCAGAGTTCTCAGCATTTTGGGGTTTAGCTCCTTTTGTGCTGTTTGAGTGATAAAGGAGTGACAAAACTCTCTCTGCTGAGTTTTCAGCTTTTCTGGGCTTTCAGATTCAGCTGCTGTGACTGCAGCTGGTTTTTCTGGGAGCAGCTCTGGCTCTTTATTTGCTGAGATCCCCAAAAGTGGGGATGGGCATCCCTGCAGTCAAGGACATCACTGAAATATTTTCTTCTCCTTTGGGTGAAATATTAATTAGAAAAACTTTTTAAAAATCCTAAATAACAAGAAGAAAACCCCTCAAAGCCAAGAGCAGCAATGTGGGGAAGGCACAGCGTGTTTCCTTCCCACAAATTCCTAATTCCAGCACAACTCCACTAATGAAACCACACTCAATCCCAGAATTATTTAGGTTGGAGGAGATTTCCAAGCTGGAGTCCAACTTGTGGCCAGTCCCACCTTGTCACCAGAGCGCTGAGTGCCACCCCCAGAGCTCTCAATCACACATTCATCAATACCACAGGTAAAAAGCAGAATTAAAACACAAAAAAGCAGAATTCAAAGCAGAATTCCATCTCTGGAGCTGCCTGATTTCCAGAAGAAGAACACAACTCCATGAATCTGTCCCTGGACACCCCCAGGGATGGGCACTGCACCTGCAGCTTGGGGTTGTGGTGTTTTTATCACTTGTAGTCACTATAAAATGTTGCCCTTTGCTATGTTGAAAACTCCCTTTTTATTTATGTTGATGAAAACCTCCATTTATTGAGTCCATTTATTTTATTTGATGTTGGTGGAACACTGAGCTGTCAGTGTGTGCTCACAGCCCAGCAAGCCACGCATTAGCATTGAAATTTACGCAGTAATTCAGAAATATCTGCCACAAAATGCTATAAAATGTAGGAGGTTTTTAACACTGCCCATTCCATGGGTGCTTCCTGTAAATTAAGCAGCTCCAGAAGTGGAACTCTCATTTTGCAGTGCTTTCTGTGTGCAATATTGGCCTTACCTGTTGTATTGATGAATTTGTGATGGACTGAATCTCTGTGGTGAGTTTTGCATTTAAATTGAATCCCCTGTGAACTGCTGCCCTTACAGCCACAAGCTGCTTGTGGTTTTTCTTCCTCTTGTCCCTGAAAATTGCTGTATCCATTGCTGGGAATTACAGCTGTAGGAATTGCTTGCTCGTCTGAAAAGAGGCTTTTTAATTATCATCAAAAATCATATTTTTGATGGATTGCACACGTGTAGAACGTGGTTGGACAATGTGTTTTTCTGTGAGGGTACCAAATACTCGCTCAGGTTTCTCTGATGCCCCTGTAAAAGGGGACTAAATGATATTTTGGTGACTGTGGCTGTCTAATTTTAGATTCCAGCAGAGTTATGAAAGCTTTGGGAGGTCTGACTATCAAAGCCTGCCTGTCAATATGATCAGCAGTAGTACTGAGGGGAAAATGCAGGTCATGAAAGTTAAGGAAACTCTAAAATTTGTAGTGAAGATCATAAAATTTCCAGCTGAGCCTCCTGCTTTGTTGCTTTGGGGTATTTTGGACTCAACTCTGCTCAGGAGACAGCAGTTATTAGTTCGAGGGAAGGTTTTTCTGGTTTGTTTTTACTTCAGTTAAAAAAAAACAACCCCAAAAGGCAGGGATTAAAACCCAAAATTGCTGCTGTCTTGTGAGGAAGCAGACAAGCTGCTGCTGGCACTGAGGCCGTGTGTGCATTAGGAGAGTGCTTTTATTTTGCTTTTTCTTCTACACATCCCTGTCTATTTTTAAGGGTTCTTGACGTCATGTCCCCTCTGTAGGCTGAGCTTGGCTGGAATGGGGAGTGAATCCTTGGAGTATTTCAGCAAAGGCTGCTTTAATCCCTCCCAGCACCCAGGGATGCTCTGCAGCTGGGAGCTGCATCCCAATTTTGCTGCTTGGTGCCTCAGTTTGGGCTGCCCTGGGTGTTCCAGCCTGGTCCTGGCCTCGCTGTGCAGCAGGGCAGGGACAGGGGTGAGCAGAAAGGGACCCTGCACTGCTGGCATTGCATGGCACTGCATGGCACTGCTGGCACTGCTGGCACTGCTCCTGCTCCTCTGGGCTCCTGACAAGCACTGTGGGAGCCCAGCTCAGCCCAAAATCCATTTCCCAAGGTGTGGGAGCCCAGCTCAGCCCAAAATCCATTTCCCAGAGTGTGGGAGCCCAGCTCAGCCCAAAATCCATTTCCCAGAGCAGGGCAGCCCAGCTCATCCCCAAATTCCTGGAGCAGCCCTGGCTCCTCCCCAAGTTCCTCCTGCTGAGGAGAAGTCTCCCAAAGGCCCAGGAATTGCTTTTCCATCCGAGGCTCCATCTCAATGAGGGATCCTCAGCTCCAGGCTGGGTGCTCCCTGCCTGGGTATGGAATTACCCTGCTCCAGCTTCCACAGCCTGCTCGGGGTGCAGTGGCAGCTCCTCCTCCTCTGCTGTCTCTTACTTTGGTGACTCTTGGTCTTTTCTGTGCCCATCACAGCTGGAAAAATGCTTTATTCCCCGTGGGAATGGCCGTGGTTCTGGTAAAGGAGATGCTTTGTTGTTGTGTCTCCAAATTCCTCCTAAGCTTGGAAAGGAATCACTTTCCTCCACAGCCTCCTCCAGTGAAGATGCTGCTTTCCATCATTTCTGCTGTGATTAATATTTTTAGAATAGTTCACAACATTCTTTCTGAGGGATGCTCAAGTCCCAGTGTTTTCTTCAAGTGGAAGGAAAATGAATCAAATCCTCAGGATGTAAAGCAATTATGGCTGGCTGGAATATTTATATATTTAAGTGCAGGTTAGAAACTCTCAACCCTTCAAATAAAAACCCCACTTATGGCTCCATCCTACAGTTGTTTTCCTTAAATATCTTTTAACTTCTGCTCTTGTGTTTTGAAAGGTATTTTGAGGAGCTTTGTCAACACAATTGTTTGGGCTCTTCTCAAGTCTCTTCCCCTGTAGCTTTTGCCTCTCTGTTTCCTGTCTTTGGTTTCAGTTTGTCTGTTCTGGTGTGGGGAGGATGAAATGCTGGTTTAGGGGTATTTTTAACCATTAATGAGTGAAAAACCAGAAAAACTGCAGCTAATTCCTTTAAGAAGAAAAACCCCACAAACCAAAGCAACAAACCCAAACTGGCCATGAGATGCTCAAAAAAACCCCCAGATTTGTGAGGAAAGAACATCTGAAATTCCTCATGGAGGAGGAATTGTTGATCTGGGTGTTGCAGATGTTCCAGACAGGCGTGTGCCTGCTTTAGGTGAATAATAGTGCTGTGGTATCTGATAGTGGTCAGGACATGATGTCTGCTTTATTAAATATTCCCCAGGAGTGGACATTTGTTCCATTATTGGCTGCTTACAGTGGAGGAACTGAATATCAGCTTCATCTGCCTGGCTGTCTGCTTGGGAAATGAGAAAAAGAAATATGAAGTGTTTAAAATCTAAGTGGGAAATGGAGTTTAAAATGTGTTCCCCCTCTGAGGGTTCCTCTGAGCCTTCCCTGGTCACCTGCAGGGGGGTTTTGCTGGCTTCTGGAATTGTAATTTTGCAGTAAATTTGGTGTTTCTGGAGGGATTGGTGTCCTCAGCCACCCTTGGGTGTCTCACCTGCTTCTGGCTCATCCCCATCATCTCCAGCTGATTGTGGCCAAAACATTTGGCATCTTCTGCTGGTTTGGATACAGGAATCTAAATAAGAATAAGAAAAATTATAATAATTTTTTTCCAAACCCAAAGCAAAATAGTTGTTATGGCCAGAAGGGTCTGAGCCCCAGAAAACTTCTCCTTTCACCTTTTTGGGGCAGGTAATGCTGAGGAAATCCTACCTGAGGTGTCACAGAACATGAGCAGCACTCATGAGGTGTTTCAGTGTTTTTAAATATTCCACAGCCTACTCCAATAAATACTCAGGCTGATAACTTCCAGTCATTCATTGACAGCCTGACCTCTGGAAAAATCCTAATTTCAAACAATTCTCTTGCACCTAGAGCTGCTTCTTGCTGACATTTATCACTGAGAAAATTATCACTGAGAAAAAAGCTTTCTTTTTTTGCTGAGCCACGTCTGAGCCCAGCCCAGAGCAAGCAATGTTTGGTTTGTAGCTTTATTGCAAAGAAGACCTGCAGCAAAATGAGCTCTTGTGTTGCCATCCGTGTTTTGACTCCCTGAAACTGCACAGGAACAATGAAACCTCCGAGGTGCTTTTAATAATTCCTGAGTGATCAAGGAAGGTTTTTTATGGAAGGTCACAGCTACAGCAAGGCCTTGAATTTTTAACCTTTCTGGGCTCTCACCATCTGCACAGTGCACATTCAGGCCATGAGGCAGCACCAACATCTTCCACCTTTATGCTTAATCAATCATTTTTTTCACTTTTTTTTTTTTTAATTTTAAATAAGGGCAATCAGAAGGAGCAGCACTGTGGAGGTGAGGAGCAAATAAAGCCACGCTGCAGCCTCAGATCTTCCTGTGACCTCCTTTAATCCCCTCCACCCCCACAGCTTGAGCCAGCCTGGTGCTGCAGTTTTATTTTCGGATGTGGGCACTAATGTGGGATCCTGGCAGGCTGCTTGACCTCCCTGGAGCCTCTCACATTTTTTGCTGGTGATCCTTGGAGGCTGAGCATGCAAATGAGTGACTTCCAGGCTCCTTAGCAGGTCTTGGGATGTCAGCAGGGGGATGCAGGAGTTGGGGAGCAGGCAGGACAAAGGTGCAGGGCAGACCTTAGTCCAGGTCATTCCATGCTTGCCTTCTCTCCCCTGTTGCACACGGGTGGGTGGTGGGGAGTTCTTTCAGTTTGAGGAGTTTTCCACCTCTTTTTCTCCACACTCCATCACAGCCAGCTTTAGTTTGGTGTTCAGTCTGAGGGGTCACTGCTGCTCCTTTACCTGGAGCTTCAACAAGTGCTGCATCAGCCCAAATTTCCTTCCAGATCCTCTTGGAGCTCGGATTAACCTCTCTGAAATCTCCCTTTGAGCAGGCACTGGTGGGCAGGGGATTGTGTGGAGGCTGAACTCCCTGCCTGCAGTGCTCAGGAGGTGAAGCAGCCCGAGCTCTGTGGTCAGCAGTGGCTGATGGAACATCCCAGTGAGTTGTGGTCAGACTGTGCCTCCTCTCTCTCTGCAGTTCCCTGGAATGAGGTTGGAGCCAGGTGGGAATGGGGCCCTGCTCCCAG
The DNA here is from genome assembly GCA_013401135.1 of Cettia cetti. Classification (NCBI taxonomy): domain Eukaryota; kingdom Metazoa; phylum Chordata; class Aves; order Passeriformes; family Sylviidae; genus Cettia; species Cettia cetti. The sequence goes on from VZUI01033830.1 coordinate 39,441, forward strand.
GGACAGGGACAGGAGCAGAGGGAACAGCCCCAGGCTGGGCCAGGGGAGGCTCAGGGGGGGCAGCAGCAGGAATTTCCCCATGGAAAGGGGGCTCAGGCACTGGCAGTGCCCAGGGAGGTTTGGAGTGCCCATCCCTGGAGTGTCCCAGGAATTCCTGGATGTGGCACTTCGTAGACTTCCAGGGACAAAATCTGTGTCTGTGGTTGGCAAGGAAAAGGAAATCTCTGTCCCTTGGGTAGGGGCAGCCTCCCCTCTGGTTTCCCTTTGAACCGTGTCAGTTATGGGATTTGGGATGCTCAGTGCCAGGTGTTCACTCTGCATTTACGGGAACAGCAGGCTGAAAAAATCAATGGTAACCAAGGCAGTGCCAACTTGTGTAAATCTGAGCTCAGCCTCACCCTGAACAGGTGACCTGGGCACCTCCAACACTGCCAGGGAGCTGTGCTTGCAGGGATGCAATGCAGCCTCAGGTGATGATGATATTCTGCTTTGCTCTTCTCCTCCAAAGCCCTCCAGCCCCTTGAAGAAGCTAGATCATGCAGAACAGCAAATGTAAATGAAGAGGGTACACAGAGAAGCTCTTTTACCAACCATTTTATTTTTAAATTTTTATCTAAGAAGCCTGTCTAGACAGGCATCTATTTTCATGACATGCAAAGCAGAGTAGTAGATGAATACTTCATTAGTAAAATGACTTGTCATCTTTGAACCCTGATGGAATATCTCTTGGAAGCTGTTCCTTCCATGCAGTATTGGATCCAAGTTTTGCAGGGATGTGGAAGTGGCAGTACATATGGTGTTGTTAACACGACAGCTACCAAGCATTAATGCATAATTACTTTATTTATCAAAGCCAGTGAGCTGCACAGACTGGAGGAGTCTGAGCTCTGCTGAAGCTGTTTCAGGGAAGGATTAGGTCTTTGGTGGAAGTTAAACTGCTGTGAAATTCAGAGCTCCCTGGTGTAGGTCCCTTCTTCCCTGCTCTCCCATTTCCCATCAGGTGCCAGATTCCAGCTCCTCTGACAGGATTGCTGCTGCTCTTGGCATTGGTGTGGATTTTTAAGAGGAATTTTGAGCAGCCCTTTCCAAAGTGTCCCATCCCTGTTCCTGTGCTGGTCCCTCTGCTCTCTGGGCAGGTCAGGGCTGCACACCTGGGAGCTGGGGCTAAAATCTGAACAGGAATGGCTCATTCAGCTGGTGCAGAAATGCCTCTGTTTCAGAAAGCTGTGTTAATTATCTTTCACCTTCAGCATAGTTAATTAGTGCTAATGAATGAAGTGGTGCTGGTGCTCTGCTGTGATAAGGGAGAGGATCAGCATGCCCTGGTGCACGTGGCATTGTGAAGCAAGGTTTTCCCAAAATTTGGGTTGGAAGGGACCTTAAAGCTCATCCAGTCCCATGGGCAGGGACACCTTCCACTATCCCAGATTTTTCCAACCTGGCCCTGGACAATTCCAGGGATGAGGCAGCCACAGTTTCTCTGGACAGCCTGTTCAGTGAGGAACCTGCCCTGTGTTAGGAACCTGCCCTGTGAGTTCTGCTCAGTTTGAGGCAGGATGGCTTGGAGACACCTGAGGGATCTTTGGCTGGATTCTCCAACTGGGATTTGCTCTTTCAAAAGTATTATTTTGGTTTTACAGCATGAGGAAAAACTTTCTGTGGAGAGTGGCAGAGCCCTGGAACAGCTGGGGAGGTTGTGGAATTCCCTCTCTGGAGACACCCCAAACCCAGCTGGATGTGTTCCTGTGTCACCTGCCCCAGGTGACCCTGCCTGGGTGATCTCCAGAGGTCCCTTCCCTTCTGTGATTGCAGGAAAAGCAGCTGGGGAGGGCCCTTGAGGTTGGGAAGGGTGTCAGAGTCTCCCCATTTCCCCCTCTTTCCAATTTCCATCCCTGTGTGTCCCGTGCCACTTGCCAGGAGTGGGAATGAGCCACCCTGAGCTGCTCCTGCTCAGCAAGCAGCTCCTGCAGCCCTGGGATCTCCTGCTGCCTCTGGGAGCATTTCTCCAGCGTGGAATGCAGCCAGACCAATAATGTCCCCATAATGGAAGAGCTGTTTCTCTGTGGATTTGGCAGGAGAGTGATTAAAAGCTTGGTGCTCATTATCTGCACACCCTGTTCTTGAGGGAGCTGCAGGGAGCAGGGAGGGTGGGGATGAGCAGAGCCCTCGTGCCCTGCCTTAGGATCCAGGCTGCCCCTCTGTCCAGGAGCTTTCTGCCAGCCCAAATTCCTGGGAATCCCGTGTGGAAGAGGCACGGGAGGGGTTTTGTATGGGTGGTTCATTGTCATTATTTATTCCCCACCCCTTTCATTCCTGCTTTGTTGTTCTCTGCACTCGGTGCAAGGCTCTGACTCGCACCAGCATTCCCACATTTCCCTCTGGAAAACAGGAAAGCCACGCTGGTAACAGCAGCTTTGGACACTTGCAGGGATGGCTTGAGCAGTTTCTGTTGGGATGGAGGCAGGAAGAGCTTTTTTGGTGTGAATTCCTCCCAGTCTGGGCTGTCTGGAGGTGAGTGGAACAAGCCCTGTGTGTTTGTCCCAGCCCTGCTCCCTCTGCCTCTCCCACGTGCTCCTGATGTCAGCACAGGCAGTTTTCTCCTTATAAAATCTTCTATTTCCCAGCTCAGACCTGGAATCAGCAGCTAATAAAGATGAAGAGATAATTCAGCTTTTCTGCCTCCTCTTTGCTCCCTAGGAACTGCTCTGCTGTGAGACCCCTTTGTTTTCCTACTGAATTACTGATTTTTATTGGGTCCAAATCAATACTCCACAGGTGAAAGCTCTACTATCCCCAATTTATTCAGCAATCCAGGCTCTGCTTGGCTTTGGAGTGGAGATTTTCAGTCAGAAAAACAACTGAACCAGCTGTTCCTTGGGCAAATGTGTTATACACAGTCAGTCTCCTTAAATTAGCTGAGTCTCACTGCAATGCTACATTTTGGGTTGTGTTGTCTTAATTTCTTTTCCTGCAGCAAATCTGTTTGGGGGAAAGGGAAAAAGCAAAGATAGAAATCTGCTCTTAAGTTCTTAAGTTTTGGGTGTTTCTGAGCAATGCTCCTCAAAATTGCTCTAAAATTTGAAGGCACTTTATGAACAGAAAACAAGATTTTTCCTGCATTTCCTGAAGGGAATGGTGTGCAGCTGAAGGAAGTGCCATTTCAAATGCATTAAAAGTTTTTGTGTTTTCAGGTGAGTGTGGCAATATTTGCTTGACTGAATAACTCCTGCAAAAGTTGACCTTCTGTCATTGAAATCTCTTAAATTGTTGGTGCTGCAGGAGGATGAGTAAATCCAAACTCTGAACAGCTTAGGGGTGGAAGCAGTATTTTAACCAGTCCTTTTTAGCATTTTGCCTTCCAAATCCAGTCAAATATCCTCATAACCTTCATAAAACAAAAGTTTTTCTGTAGCTGGCAAAGCAATTAACTTCAAAATGTTCCTGTTCCTTATGCTTGATGATCACATCTGCTTATTTTTCCCTCTGAAATTCTCAAGCTGTCTCCTACCTGGATAACAACCAACAAGAAGCTCTGCCTTCCAGAATTCCTCACTCTCCAAGCCAGTGTTAGTTCTGAAATATTAAAATAATCCCATCTGCTGGTTTGGGTTTTTTTTTGCATTGTATCTTCTTGTCTGCCACCCTTCCTTCCTGCTGCTTTGCTCCTGGAATCTGCCCCTTCCAGGGATTCCTTTGGATGATCCAATCCTCGAGGCTTTGGCACCTGAAGCTGCTCTGGTTTGGGGAGGGCAAGGGGAGCAGGGAAGGGAAATCAGGCTCAGTTGGGATGTGGGATGGTTCCTGCAGCTCTCAGCACCTCTTGTGCTGCTTTTTCCTCCTCTGGTTTAAGGGGGCTGTGCTGGAAGGACCCTGCTTGCCTGGGGAACAGAAAAACCTAAAAAATACTCTCTTGTTTTCCACTTTCTCATAAAAAACTTGGTACCTTCTTTTAGTGCCCCTTCCTGCTAAATGTGGTCCAAGCTGCTGTGTCCTGCAGGCAGGATCAGAAATGTGAGTTTCAGCTAGAACAGCAAATTTAGGAAGTGTTCTTGAGTTGGGATGTTTGATTTCCTGGGATTTCCAGTCAGAACAGCAAATTTAGGAAGTGTTCATTTAGGAAGTGTTCTTGAGTTGGGATGTTTGATTTCCTGGGATTTCCAGTCAGAACAGCAAATTTAGGAAGTGTTCCCTATCTGGATGTTTGATTTCCTGGGATTTCCAGTCAGAACAGCAAATTTAGGAAGTGTTCTTGAGTTGGGATGTTTGATTTCCTGGGATTTTCAGCTAGAACAGCAAATTTAGGGAGTGTTCTTGAGTTGGGATGTTTGATTTCCTGGGATTTTCAGCTAGAACAGCAATGTTGGGAAGTGTTCCCTGGTTGGGATGCTTGGGGACATTTTCCCCAGGATGAATGAAGCCTGGGATTGCTGGTGGGGTTTGCAATAACCTGTTCTTACATTAACAGTTTGTTATAAACCATTTCTCAGTCTGGGATGGGACTGTGGGGTTTTATTGGCAAGAGCTTTCTGCTGCTGTGTCTTTATTTAATTTTTTTTAGCTGCAGACCTCCAAGTTAGCTGCTGTTTGAGAGGATTTGTTTGAATATTGCTTATCTGATGATGATTAAGGAATCCAGTGTTTATAGCATCAGCTTTGACCTCCATGTTAGTTCAGCTGGGCAACCAGATAAATGATGAAGAAATTCCTCAGCAAGCTCCCCCCATGTTATTTAAAATTAACTCTTGGAGGTGCTCTTCTAAAGCTGATGCATTCTTTTAAAGAGAAATGGCTTTTGGAGAAGTTTTAGCTGCTTGAGCTGCATTGCAAGGCTGTTGAGGTTTGGATTTTGGCTTGTTTTTTAGCAGCAAACTTGTTTCTGTGTCTGGAATTTAGTCCTGGGACTTTGAGCAAATAGATGAGGAGCGAAATGAATGTTGTAAAACAAAACTGACGTGTGGGAACTTCTGTAAATGACAAAGAACCATAAAAGGGTTTGGGTCCAACACAGCTTTGATAAAAATCGGTTTGCTCTGAAATTCAATAATGGTAAAACACTGTAATGAGCTGATGTAATTATATAATTTTATTTCCTTTTTTGTTTTCTTCTCTCATAAACCTCAGGGCACAGGTACTTTGGTGCTACCTGTAGAAAGAGAAAGCCTAAAACACTGACCTTTTGATTGATTTCCTCACTGTGTTTGTGCAAACACAAATTGTCCTTACAGCAGAGGATGCTGCTGTTACACAGGGCTGGGTGACACCACATATCCCTGAGTTATGATTTTATATTGTGGTGATTTTGCTGATCAAACAGCAAAGTTTAAGACAACTCACTGTCAGCATGATAAAAAAAATCCAAATAAAAAAACCCCCTTAGTTTCTAACAAGGAGCACTTGGCTGTGGTGTGCAGAACAGACTCAAAGAGGTTTTTAATATTCTGTAGCTCAAGGACTTGGCTCCTCTTCAAACATTCCCAGCTCGACAAAGATGGGTAATTTGGCAAGTGACTGTGCCCCTCTAGGGGCAAAAATGTGGAAATTGGTTCTACAGGTAAATTCAGACATGGGCAGAGGGGATTTAACCACAGGGAGAAGGGATTCCTGCTGATATTTGAGATGCAGCTTCCTCAATTTCCAGGCTCTGCTTTCAGCTTTCTCTGCCTTGAATCCTTAAAACAGCACGGAAAATGTGCTGCTGATTTTCTAGGGTAGGACTTGAAAACTATTTTATAAAGTAAAAATCTGTTTTATAAAGTTACACTGTGAAAAGCTCAGCCTGTATTTGATACTTCAGCGTGTGGTAGAATCCCCGAGCACCCCGGTTATCCAGATGATCCCAAGGGAGTTCAGGGAAATAAAAATCCCTCCTGACACCCCAGGGCTTTGAATGTGGGAGTCAGGGATGCTGTGGAAGTACAGAATCCGTGCTGGGTGTTGTTGCTGTGGTGGTGATGGAGCTGCACACTTGGGTGGTCGTGTTTGTTTGTCCTGGCAGTGCTCACTAAAACACTGTAAAAAACATTTCAGCAATTCGGGGATGTTTGAGAAGTTACAAAATCCTCCTTTCATGGTGCTCTCCTGCGTTTTCACAGCTTGGGGTGCAGCATGAATTGGTCCAAAGTGGCTTTTGCTGGGTGCACACGTGTCCTGAGCCTTGGCCATGCTGCTGCTGAGAGATTCCTCCTTGGAATGGCACGTGGGAGCACATCCTCCTCCCTCCTCCCTGCTTTGGGAGTTTATCCTGGTTTATCTGGAGGAAGGGGCTGTTTGACTTTTAGGGGGTGCTTTTATCTCAGCCCCAAGTTTCTGGATGCAGACCAGGTGAGGCATTGATGATTTTTGTCTGGTCCTTTAAAACTTTCCGTGTTTTCAGGTGAGTGTGGCCATATTTGCTTGACTTAACTCCTGCAAAATTTGACCTCCTGTCACTGAGATCTCTTAAACTGTTGGTCCTGCAGGAGGATAAGCAAGCTCTGAACAGCTTAGGGGTGGAAGCAGTATCTTAACCAGTCCTTTTTAGCATTTTCCCTTCCCAATCCAGTGAAATATCCTCATAAAACAAAAGCATTTTTTGTAGCTGGCAAAGCAATTAACTTCAAAACGTTCCGGAGTGTCTAAACAGAATGTCAGAGCAGAGTGGCAGCTCTGTTTTATGCTTTAAAGCCTGAATTCCAACCTCAGGGTAAAAACTTCCCCGAGTGAGCCCTGCAGTGTGCACTGAGCCAGGAGTTCCCTCTCACTCTGCCCCTCTTCTCTCCTCTCAAGGTGCTCTGACAGAGTGCTACGATGAGCTGGGCAACCGCTACCAGCTCCCCGTCTACTGCCTGGCACCACCCATCAACATGATCGAGGAGAAGGGTGACCTGGAGACTCTGGACATCCCTGAGCCCCCTCCCAACTCGGGCCACGAGTGCCAGCTGCGCCTGCGCCTGTCCACGGGCAAAGACCTGAAGCTGCAGGTGCGCAGCATGGACACCGTGTACCACATGAAGCGGCGGCTGCACGCCGTGGAGGGAGTGGAGCCGGGCAGCCAGCGTTGGTTCTTCTCTGGGAGGCCCCTGGCAGACAAAATGAAACTGGAGGAGCTGAAAATCCCAAAGGACTACGTGGTGCAAGTCATCGTGAGCCAGCCCTTAGCAAATCCCACCCCGGTGGAAAACTGATTTCTGCTCGTCATGTCGGTTCTTCTCTGCCGCGTGGCTGTGGTGGGGTTTTGTTTTCACTGCCCTCTCCTCCTTTCTCTGGGGTTGTCCCCCCCTCCTCGTGGATGGGTTGCAAGGAATGAGCAGCAAAAAATTCCATCTGTGATGGAGATCTGCAGAAACGTCAAAATGTGACCCGGCCTCTGGGGTGTGCCTGATCTGGGATTGAACACGACAGCAAGAGCAAGGGCAAAGGAAGGGAAAAGAGGGAGGGAAGAGATTGTTCACTTACTACAGATCTGGAATGATCCTGGAGCTGCCAGGGGTGTCCTGATCCATGAGGCCGGAGCAACAGAGAGCGCCTTGATGTAAAGAACCCACTCCAAACCGAATCAATGTATCCAGCTCCTATCAGCAGCACACACGGTTCCTGCAGGAGGGAGCCGTGCCTGGGCTCATCCCTGGGGTGTGCCCGGGCTCTGATGAGGCACAGCCAGCCCCGGGCAGTGCAGCTGGGCTGGCCTTTGCTCTCTGACAGCTCCAGGTGATGCTCAGCCCGAGCAGTTGTACATTCCAAGGTGGCAGCCAGCCCTGTGCCACCCGCAGCCTCAGGCAATAACCCAGCCCTGTCTGCTCTGTGCTGTGCTGCCCCAGCCTCAGCTCCTGCTCCTGGGGCCCTGAGCCTGCTCAGGTGCTGTCCCCCAGGTCACAGAGAGGCTGCTCCCCCTGTGCCCCACTGCACCCCTGGCCCAGGTGACTCTGCACCCCTCCCAGGTACCAGGGACTGCAGCTCCCTGTGCCTCCCTGGGGGGCACAGAGCAGGGATTGCAGCTCCCTGTGCTTCCCTGGAGGGCACAGAGCAGGGATTGCAGCTCCCTGAGGGGCACAGAGCAGGGATTGCAGCTCCCTGTACCTCCTTGAGGGGCACAGAGCAGGGATTGCAGCTCCCTGGAGGGCACAGAGCAGGGATTGCAGCTCCCTGTGCCTCCCTGGGGGGCACAGAGCATGGAAGATGGTGAGGGTGGAAGAGCACACAGTTGGCAGCTTTTGTGGTGTCACTTTTGGGGAAGCCACCAGCCTTGGAGCTGTGGTGACTCTCCAGGACAGCTGGAGGTGTCCTCAGCAGCCCCGAGCGTGGCCCTGGGCTCCCCCAGGCACTGCTTTCCCTTCAGAGTGTGACAGGAGCCCTTTCAGCAGGTGACAAATCCTCCTGTAGTCCCAGAGATCACCTTGGGGCTGGGGGATCCACTCTGTGCCCCCAGCTGGAGCTGCTCTGCACCCCTGCCTTTGGTGGAGATCAAGGCCCTGCTCTTTGAATCATCATTTCTCTTTGCTTGGGGTTTAAGCCATCACTGAAATCACTTCTTCCAAAGTCAAACGTGCTCTTAATATGGGAATTGCAGATTTTTTTTTTTTCCTGGTTTCTGTTTTCTCTCTGTGAATTAAGTGAAACCTGGGAGATTCCCTTGATAATTTTAAACTTCTGCTCCTTCAGCAATTCCACAGAAATCAAATTTCTGGCACTCAGAAACCCTGAGGGAGTTCTTGCCCCAGAGTCAGGATGATCAGGGGCATCCCAGCAGGTGGAAGCAGAATTTCCTGGATGGTTGGGAAACAGAGCCACCTTTTATTTGCATTTCCCACCCTGCCCAACTACAGCTTTTTTTGGTCCTCATTTTGTACCAGACCTGGGGGTTTCTGACAGCTCCACTGGCCCCACATGGTACAGGATGCCTGAAATGCAGTGACAGAGCTGTAGAAAGGAAAATGAGTTCCCTGTTCTCATAATCACCAAAGTGACTTGCTTTGCTTTGCTTTTTTTTTTCTTCTTCTTTTTTTTCCTTTATTTTTAAAGGTGAAAGTGAGCTGATCAATACTAACCTAGAACAAGTTTTCTATCGTGGAGGGGTTTTTTTAAGCAAATTTGATTTACTGTACTTCAGGGGTTTTTTTGCAGCCAAATCTTTTGCATTCCAGGGGAGGGGGAAATATTTGCTGCATAAACAAGTCAAAAATCTCTCTTGGGTTTTTTCTGGGCAAAGGATGGGTTCATGCCAGGAAGATCCTACTTGTCTTATAAGGCATAATTTATATGTCTGGATAAATGCTCTTTATGGTGTCATTTCCCTCCTGGAAAGGGGGAAAATTCTGATGGATTAAGGAGCAGCAAACCTGGAGCTGTCAACACTAAAACACCACTTTTTGTTATTACTATTTTTGTAGGCTCCTTTTTTTTATTTTTTTTTTTTTCTATTGTCATTCAGGCAATTTGTCAGCAGGTGCTGGTTCTGAGATGCAGGGGCTGGGATTGCTCCTTCTTCCCCTCTCCCCCTCTGAGCTGCAAAAGGCTCAGTTTTATGACACTGTTCCAGATGATCATGTTTTATATTAATTGCTTTTATGGCAGGGAGAAAAGGTGATGCTCTGAGGGCCATGTTGTGAGTGGGTTCTGAGTAGAACAGAGACTTTGTTCATGAAAATTCTCTTGAACAGCCTCCCCCTCCTTAATCACATATCAAAAGCTGAAAGAATTCAATGGTAAAATGCTTTTAGAGGTGACAGTGAAGACTTTGACCCTCTCTGTATAAAGTGACAGCAGTACTGAGCACATACTTTGCAGAAACACAATTTTATGAGGTTTCTATCAGGAAAGAACTTTAAAATTTCAAAATACCTGTTAAAAATATCAGTAACAAGCTGTAAAGGCACGTGGCTGACAGGGCCACGCATAGAACTGGAAATTGTGACATGGCAGAGAACATTTGTGTCTCAAATGATGGAGTTTGCCCTAAAAGTTGGGGTTTGGTGCAGATTCCAGTGCAGGGGAGAAGGCTGGGAGTGTGGGATGAGTTTGGGGGCAGAGGGGGTGAAATTTATTTGGGTGCAGGGCATGGCTGAAAGTGGCACTGACCAGGGGCTCTCCCTTGGGGCCTGGTGGGTGCCTGGGAGAGGATGGAGAACCCCTGGAGAGGGTGGAGAACCCCAGGAGAGGATGGGGAACCCCTGGAGAGGATGGAGAACCCCTGGAGAGGATGCAGAACCCCAGGAGAGGATGCAGAATACCAGGAGGGGGTGGAGAACCCCAGGAGGGGGTGGAGAACCCCAGGAGAGCATGGAGAACCCCAGGAGAGGATGGAGAACCCCTGGAGAGGGTGGAGAACCCCTGGAGAGGGTGGAGAACCCCTGGAGAGGATGGAGAACCCCAGGAGGGGGTGGAGAACCCCTGGAGAGCATGGAGAACCCCAGGAGAGGATGCAGAACCCCAGGAGAGGGTGGAGAACCCCAGGAGAGCATGGAGAACCCCAGGAGAGGATGGAGAACCCCTGGAGAGGGTGCAGAACCCCTGGAGAGGGTGGAGAACCCCAGGAGAGGATGGAGAACCCCAGGAGAGGGTGGGGAACCCCTGGATTGCAGCAGGAGGGTGCTGGCAGCACATCCTGGCTGTGTTTGGGCCCTTGGGGTGCTGTCCCCACCCTCAGACCTGGGGTGCAGATGATGTCACGGAATCCTAACGCACACCACACAAGTGGGGAGGAACCAGTTTGGGCTTTGTCCCTTCCCCCCTCAGCCCCCTGTGCCACTCCTGCTCAGCTCTGCTGGGGACTGATGCCAGGAGAAGTTTGTTTTTTTTACCCTGTCAGTGACAGCTCTGTTGGACACAGCTCCGATTTTTCTGCTCTCTCTTGTCACTCCAATAACGACCTGACAAAAGTCACACTCCTGGACAGCCTGAAGGGCAGAGAGGCACAAACACCTGAGCCTGCCCGGGCCAGGGAGCCCCAAAACCAGCCCCAGGTGCGCTGCAGGTCCGTTTGGGGCACTGCAGAAGGATGCTCAGGGTCTTCTTCCCCACCCCAGGGACAGCTGCTCCCTCAGAGCCCCCCAGATGTCCCTCCCTGCCTCGGTGCCTGGCAGGTTTTGGGGTCCTCTGCACAAAACTCGGCTTGGGATCCATTTCCTGAAAGCCTTTGCTTCTCTGGAGCTGGGGAATACTTTGGAGAAGGAATTGGTGCCCGTTGGTGCTGTAATAAGTTGGGTTTTTAATAGACACCCTAAATTTGGGGTGGAACAACACCAAAACAAACCTCAGCCCAGGAGCAACCGAACCAAGCCCAGCTTTTCTTTGCCTTCCACAGAAAGTTTGGGGAGGAGAGGAAAGAGGGAATCTTTGGAGCAACTGTGCATAATGTTTGGTGAAGGTCAATGATAACTTGATAAAATATTGCTGTAGTGTGATGTGCTTCTGCATATATATCCATTGCTAGTAAATAATGTAAAACCTTTTTTTTTTTTTCCTGAAAGTATTAAAAATGCAAAAATACTCTTTGTTACAATGGTGGGATGCTTTTAGCCATGGAGTTCTGGAAGCATTTTTGCTGTGTAGGTGTTGACAAAGTGAATGCTGAACGTTTCTCCATGTCTGTGATGCTTCAGAAGTGGAAGGGGCAGCTGCATTTCTGGAGCTCTCTTTTCCAAGCTTTTCCATGTTCCTGTACAGACATCAGAGACCCTGCACCTTATGCAGAGAATGTTTACATTAAAAAAAAAAAAGGAATTTTTTCTTTTTTTGGCTTTTTCCCTGTGCTGCTCAGATCCTGTTACTTTGAAATGAAAGTAGTCTCTGTTAGAAAAAGAGGCTTTTTTGCTTCTTTTTTCTTTTTTGGTTTTGTTTTTTGGGGTTTTTTTTGTTGTTTTTTTTTTGTTTGGTTGGTTTTTTGGTTTTTTTTTTTTTTTTTTTTTTTTTTTTTTCCCTTCCCTGTAATCAAATCCCTCCTGGATCATGGCTGGAAGCTCTGGGACAGCTTGGACTCTTCTGGAGTGGGATTAGAGGTGCTTGAGAAAGGTGTTTTAAAAAAAAAAAAAACCAACCTGCCTTGGCCGTGGGGGATGAGCTTTGTCCAGGCTGCAGCTTCCTTGGAAAGCAGCAAATCCTGCTCCAAATTCCTGGATGTGGCAGCTGCCTCGCAGATTCCCTGGGAAGCCTCGGAGTTGCATTTCCCAGCACCCAAATTCGTGTTTCCTCCCCAAATGATGAATGTCCTGCTGTTCCCTCTGCAGCCACCAGCACTGCTGGTGGTTTGGATGCACCAAAATTCCAGGATTTCCCTTCCCAGGGATTGTTTGGGATTGCTGTGTCCTTCCTGCAGGTGCCTCTCCCAAACCCCACCCGCGTGGATCCTCCGTAGGGATGGAGTTGGAGCTCTCCTTCCCAAGGGAGACACTTCACTGAGCCTACAGCAGGCAGGCAGCTGGAAAATGAGATATTTTAACCAAAAGGCTTCTTCAAGTGGACTTTGAGACTTTTAACCAACATGTCTGCTGGATTTTTCCATGGAAAACATGTCCCGACCCTCCGAGGAACTCTGGATTTGTGCATTTTCCACACAAAGACCACTCAGCCAGAGCCATGGGGCAAAGAGACAACTTCAAATCCTGACTCCTGCCTTAAAACCTCTCGTTCATCTTGAGCTCCAGAAAATCCTGCACCTGCTCATTCCCCAGATCCCTTTTTTTTTTTTTTTTTTTTTTCTTTTCCGTTAGGAAATCGGGACCCGCTCCAAAGGCTGGAGACAATTCAAGGCAATGGAAAACAAAACAAACTGGAGCTGGTGGCTTTATGAAAACAACAAACTGGTCTTGGCTTAAAACCCCTATTTGTGCCTCTCAAGTCCAGGGAATGTTTCAAAAGAGGTGGATTTGAGCAACTCTGGCCAGGACTGCAGTGGTGACACCTGGTGACGCTTGGTGGCACTTGGTGGCACTTGGTGGCACTTGGTGGCACTTGGTGGCACTCTGCTCCCATGTGCTCTGAGCAAGGGCCTCGGCTCTGTGTCCTCTCTGCCTCATGGGAATGGCTTTCAAAGATGGCTGGTACCATCAAATTTGTACTTCTTGAATAAATACCTTCATTTTTATGGTAAAACTCTGGGTGTGCCTTGGTTTGTGCTGTGGGATGGGCACTCCCCTTCCCTGGGATCTGCTGCAGGGTTTGGGGTTGCCCCAGGAAACACCCAGGGATAGGGCTGTGTTTCTTTCCCTTCTAACTCTTAGACACACTTTAAAATCAAATATTGGTGTCAAGCAGGCTTTTAAAATATTTTTTCCCCTCCCTGCAATTCCAGAATTCTGATTTTATCCTGCTTTGAACACCAGGTAACTCCCCAACTGCTTTATGGGTTTTTTATGAACACCCCACAGGTTGTCTCCAGGCTGATAAATTATTTCTTATCCTAGGGAAGATCTTTTACTGCTGAGAGCAAAACACCCTGAATTCCCAGTGGAAAAGCTGTGCAAATTTCCTGTATTTATACCAAAACAATGAAAAAATTTTGAATTTTTTTCCTCCTGCATTTAAAAAATTTTAAAAAATCCTGGCCAGGCCACGCCCTAAGAAATAAACTCAGTGTTCTTTTTCCTCCTCAAATTTCTTCAGGGAGCTTTTGGCTGGGAGCTGGAGTTCTCCAATGTCTCCATTAGCCCTGATACCCCTAAGGGACAGGTTTTAATCTGAATTTGGGCGTGTGACAATGTTTCATCTTGCAGACAAGGTGTGAAATCCGTGGAGAACGCAGGGCCTGGAGATGTGCCTGGCCCTGGGGATCAGCTCCTTGCTGAACAAAAATAATGGATCTGGGTAATTGTCCTGTAATTACAGTCCCTGACACTTTGTCTTAATTCAGGTCAGCATTTTTATAGTCTTGATTAACTACCAGAGGTATCAGAGGAGTAGGAATAATTCTTTGTAGGCCACAGCCAAATATTTCCAATTTCTTAAATAAAATTGAAGAAATTAGGGTAATTTCACTGCAGGATTTGGGATGTGAGTTACAAACAAACAAGGGTGTGATTTTCCTGGCAATTTTCCCCTTACAGAAAAAAAACCCACCTCATTTTTATTTCTTTTTTTTATGGCAGTGTGTACATACAGTGTCTTTAATTCATCCACATTCCCTTTTTTAATAGATATTCATAAAGTACAAGGTGCAAAGCCTTCTGTGCAGCCACCCCAAAAAATCACAGGATGCTTTGGGTTGGAGGGAACCTTCAAGAGCATCTTGTTCCAAACTTTTCCATGGGCTGGGACATTTTCCACCCTCCCAGCTTGCTCCAGGCCTGACTCGGGGCAGTTGTGGGGTTGCCCCCTCCATGGAAAGCCAGGGGAGGCCCTTGTGGGGCTGGAATTTCCTGATTTAATTAATTCCCTCATGCTGCAGCCAGCCCTGCTTCCTGAGGGAAACTCCAGCCTTTGCAGGGAGCTCTGTGGTGTCCTGGGCTGTGTGAGAGGTGAGAGGAGGAAAAAATAAATAAACCCATGGGGTGAAGAGCCAGTATTGAGCAAAAGACACCAAACTGCCTCTCCTGCCTTTTTTCCACGTGACCTTAATTAGGTGGGTTCATTAATGAAGCATTTCCTGTTGTTGGGCACAGACAAATCTCAAATCCTCATGCGTGCAGACCCCAAAACAGCAGAGAATTCAGGGCCCCCCTGAGACCTTGGGAAAGGCTCCCAGATTTAGGGACCACGAGCGAGAGTGTGGGTTTGTAGTTTAGACAGAAACAGATGCACTCCGTAGTGCAGAGTTTTAAGATTTTAAATTTAAGATACAAAGGAATTGCAGAGGTAATAAGTTTTAAGGTGTAGTTCTGTGGGCTCTCTAGGATTCCTCCCTTTCACTTTTTTTTGTTGTGGTGGTGGTGGTTTGGGGTTTTTTGGTTTTGGTTGTTTGTTTTTTTGGGTTTTGGGGGTTTTGGGGGGTTTTTTGTTGTTGTTGTTTTTGCTGCAAACATTTGGGATTCCCTGCAGCTCAGCCGTTCCTTTTGGACAGGAGGCAGATCCCACCTCACCGGGCAGCCCTGCCCACCCGGAGTTACTCCAGAGCAAGACCCCAAACCCAGCTCCATCCCCTTCTCCAGAGGAGTTTCCTGACTCAGGAGGAACCAGTTCCAGCCTCGGGCTCATCGCAGCCGTGTTCCCGAGCACCTCCCGGGCACAGGGCTGCTGCTCCGCCCTTCCAGATGAGGTGCAGATGTTGCAGCGATCCCAACATCTGGATCGGGAGGGTGGGAGGAGCCCCTGCTGGAAGCGGCTCTTTAACCAGGCAGCCCTGAAGGGCGGCACCAACACAATTTGGGGCTGAAAACCTCATTTCAGGAAATCCTGGGAGGGCTTTAAACTGTCCACAGGGCGGGGTTGGTGCCTCCCTGTGCTCCGAGCCGCGCAGGGCAGGGGCTGCAGACCCTGCAGGGCTCCCGGACAGCGCTGAGGAGGAGCCCTGCAGGGTCAAAGAGGAGAATTATCCATTAAAACGGTGATTTAATTATTCCCAGCCAGCTGGCAGCACAAAGGAGCAGCAAGGGAGGTGATCTCCTCAGTTCTCGTGCCGCTGCAGCAGGTGGAGATGCTCTGCCGGGGCAGGAAGGTTCGGGAGCACCGTGAGCACCGATTTCCTGCCTGTAGAGAGCCTGGAACACCGGGCAGAGCTGACACCCGGACGATGAAGGCACCTCCCGCTTCTCCCGGCCGCAGGAAATGCCAGAACCCTGCTGCTTCCTGCCAGGGGGACACACGGCTGCTGCTGCTGCTGCTGCTGCGGGCTTTGGGGTGTGCCGGGAGGGGACAGACACCAGCCAGGCTCCAAAGCTGCTGCCAGGGAGACACGGTTTGGGTTGGAAAGGACCTTAAAGCTCCTCCAGTGCCACCCCCAGCCGTGGCAGGGACACCTCCCACTGTCCCTGGTGGCTCCAAGCCCATCCAGCCTGGTCTGGGGCGCTGCCAGGGATCCAGGGGCAGCCACAGCTTCTCTGGGCACCTGTGCCAGGGCCTGCCACCCTCACAGGGAGGAATTTCTTCCCAGTATCCAATCCAAATTTACTCTCTGTCAGTGTGAAGCCATTCCCAGTGTTCTGTCACTCCAGGCTCTTCGAAAGCCTCTCTCCATCTTTCCTGCAGCTCCCTCAGGTCCTGCCAGGCCACAGTGGTGTCACCCCAAAGCTTCTCCTCTGCAGTGAGCACTCCCAGCTCTCCAGCAGAGCTGCTCCATCCTCTGCCCATCCTGCTGCCTGCTCTGGGCTCTGTGCAGCAGCTCCAGGTTCTCCTTTGGGAGTTCCTTTCCCATCCCTGCCGTGGCCATGGTTGGGTTCTCCCCTTCCTCCCCAAAACCCCCGGGGGACACCCCCAGGGCTGACCCTGGGCCAGGCTCCTGCTCCAGAGCAGAGCTGCAGCTCGTGCCCAGCATCAAAGCAGAGCTTTAGGGCTAATCCTGGTTCAGCACCCCTCTCCTTCCCCACAGCACCCCTCTCCTTCCCCACAGCACCCCTCTCCCTCCCCACAGCACCCCAGCCCAGCAGGAGCACGAGCAGCAGGAGCTGATCCTCACCCAGGTCGGTCCCATCCTGGGAAAAGCAATAAAACTTCCCCTGAGGAGAGCAGGGAGCTCTCAGCATGGCCTGCACGAAGCTGAGAGCAATAATTAGCAGGATTTATTTCATTTGAAATGCCCACAGCTCCCAGTCAGGCTGCACAGGCAATTAACAGCCCGGAACAGGCAGGAGATGCTGCTCAGAATTCATGGACAGTGTTAATAAGATGATTTATGAGGGAGGCACGTGTGATTTCTGCCCAGAGAAAATGTGTAGGTGCTCATTGCTGTCTCCCTGTCTTCTCTTCCTGTCTTCTCCCATCTTCTTTCCCACCCCACCACTGCAGGAAAAAAAAAAAAACTTTTCCAACAAACCAGAAACACCAGAAAAACTTCACATTTTTCTTTTGAAGGTGTCACTTTTAACAATTATTTTCACTCCTTTCTCAGTGCAGAGGAAAAACTGAACCAGCTCCAGAATTTCAGTCCAACTGCCCCAAGTGCAAACACAGAGGACAAACTGCCCCTGCTAAAAAAAATCTGCAGTTTGGGCTGGTTCTGTCACCCTTAAATCTCTGCCAGTGGGGAAACCTGTGGGAAGAGAGATCCTCTGAGCTGGAGCACCACGGGGGGCTCACAAAAACATCCTGAAATTGTTGGATTGCCAACCCCTGAATTAACCAAGCTGCTGGCTAATTAATAACAGTGCTGCTGTTGTTGGAAGATCTGAAATGCAACATTTGTAAGGTCCCTGATCCCTGGTTTTAAACCCCAGGTGATGCAGAGTCCTGTGTGTCCCTCCCCAAAACATCACACAGGGCTTTTTAGAGCATTAATGCAAATAAAAAAAAATGTTTTTAGGAGCATTTACTGCTCAGGTGATTCTTTCAATCAACATCCACGAGCTGGAAATTCTCTGGGTTTTTTTTTTTGTTGTTTTTTTTGTTTTTTTTTAACAGCAAGGACAGGGAAAGACGACAATCAGCCCAATGTTTTAGGGAAAGATGAGAACCAGCCCAACGTTTCAGGGAAAGATGAGAGCCAGCCCAATGTTTTAGGGAATTACATGTCAGGGAGCTCTAAGCCATCAGATGTTCTGGAAGAGGGAGCCTGTGCTGAGTTTTGCTGGAATTATCCTTGAGGATGGAGCGAGCCAAGCCCCCCCCGGCCCGTTCCTGTGCCCCGGGCTGTGCGGGGACAGCCGCGTCCCCCGGGCTGCACGGCCGGGGTGTCCCCTAGGTGTCCCCATTCCATCGGGGATGGCCAGCCCGGCCCCAGCGGCTGCCAGCCGCCGCCGCGGGGTGTGCGAGCCTCCCACGGGCCCCGGCCGGGCCGCGGGGTGTCCGGACAAACGCGGGGTGAGGATCGCCCGCAGCTCCCGCTCGGAGCTCGGCTGAGCCCCTCGGCCCTCCCGGGGCTGCGGGAATCCCCCGGGGGATCGGACACAGCCCCGGGGATGCTGCGGACCGGGCCGGGCTGAGCCGTGCCGAGACACGGGGCAGAGCGTACCCGGGCTGAGCCGTGCCGAGACACGGGGCAGAGCCGTGCCCAGGCTGAGCCGTGCCGAGACACGGGGCAGAGCCGTGCCCAGGCTGAGCCGTGCCGGTCAGGGCGGACCTTGACCCTGCTGGGCAGTGCCGGGCCGTATCCAGACCGAAACGTGCCGTGCCAGGGCAGAGCCGTGCCCGGGCTGAGCCGTGCCCGGGATGAGCCGTGCCCGGGATGAGCCGTAACAGTCTGGGCGGGCCGTGCCCGGTCTGGACCGTGCCCTACCCGGGCCGCGCCCTGTCTGTGCTGTGCCGTGCCCGGACCGTGCCCGGTCTGGACCGTGCCATGCCCGGACCGAGCCGAGCCGTGCGGGGCGGTGCCGTGCCCGGACCGTGCCCGGTCTGTGCCGTGCCGTACCCGGACCGAGCCGAGCCGAGCCCTGTCTGTGCTGTGCCGTGCCCGGACCGTGCCCTATCTGTGCCGTGCCATTCCCAGACCGTGCCCTGTCTGTGCTGTGCCGTGCCCGCACCGAGCCGAGCCGTGCGGGGCGGTGCCGCCGGGCGGGCGGAGGACGCGGGCGGCCAATGGCTCTGTGGAGGGCGGCCCGGCCCAGCCCAGCAGGTGGAGCGGCTCCGGCTCCATGTGCGCGGCCGGAGGCGGCCCCGGTGCCGGTCCCGCCTCGCCGCTCCCCGGGCGCGCAGCGGCTCCGTGCTCCCGGGCCCGGAGCGGGCGGCGGCTCCGCCGGGGCTGCACGCCGGGATGGCTTTCGCCAATTTCCGCCGCATCCTGCGCCTCTCCGCCTTCGAGAAGCGCCGCTCCAAGGAATACGAGCACGTCCGGCGCGATCTGGACCCCGGCGAGGTGTGGGAGGTGGTGGGCGAGCTGGGAGATGGAGCCTTCGGCAAGGTCTACAAGGTGGGTGCCGGGGGGCCGGGCACAGCGGGGTCCCCAGGCGGGCTCGGAGCGGCTCCGCTGCCCGCACAGCCCGGGGCCGGCCCCGCAGCCCGTTAGCCGGGAGGAGCCGGGCTTGGGAGCGCCGCGCTCCGGGAAGGGAAAAGGAGGGAGAAAAGCTTCCTTCTTTTAGTCTTTCTAGCTTTTTTTGAACTCCTTTTTTTTTTTTTCTTTACTTCTTCTTTTTTTTTTAACTTTTTTTTTTTTTTTCCTTTGGTGGCCCTGAATCCCCCGCTTTCGGGGCGCTGCTTTTGTGAGGACACCCGCGCTCCCTGCCAAGCCCGCCGGGGCAATGAATGGAGCTTTCCTGGAAGGCGGCACTTCCAGGGCTGTCTCCGAGTTTTCTGGCTCTCCGGGGGTGAGGTGGGATTTGTTGTTGCCGGCAGGAGCCCCCGCAGGGCCGGGAGGAGCCGGCCCCGGCGCTGGGAATGTTTAACCTCGCGGTTTAGGGACGGGGGTTTCAAGGACCAAAAACTCCCCGGACTTTGCACCCCGGAGCGGCGGCGCCGCTGCTGTGCCCGCTCTGAAATGTCCCGTGAGCCGAGCAGGGGCTGGGCCGGGGGTTCGGGGATTAATCCGGAGGCTCCGGGTGGCACCTGAGTGACAGGCGCGGTCTGGAATGGGGCTGGGAATTGCCCCGTGCGATTTGATGGCCTCCTTAGATGGTGTGAGAAGGTATTGCCTGTGGAAAAAAATCCGAAATAAATAGGTCAGGAAGGTGGGCAGGTGACTGCAGGTCAGGGCAGAGGGATTTGGTGTTTATTTCACACCTCTATCACGTTATTTGATAGAAACTCTAAAAAATGGAGTGCTAAATACCCATTGAGTGAAACTTTATAGTGAAGGATCCTATTTTGTAATAAAACACAGTTCCTAAAAATCATATTCAAACCCCTTCTCTGTTTATCCTTCTGAAAGCAGCATCAGTAGAAATTCTGCTGCCATTCTGCTCTGTGAGAACACATTTGTGGTAGCAACACTCACTCCTGGATGAGTCCTTGCTTTTGTTTGCTCAGGTTTCTCAAGCGGTGACAGGAACCAGGTAAACACTGTAAAACAACTTCATTGGCCTCTGAGAGAAAGGAAAATTTAAATAATTATTTAAATGCTTTCTGTTTTAAACACGTATAATGTACCCAAAGCAGGTGACTTAGAGAATAAAGCTGCTTTTGAGGTGGCTGGTTTGGTTTTTTAGTCTGTTGTTGTATCTGAATGCCTCAGTTATTAACCCCAGCCTCACACCAAGGAGATCATTGCCAGAGTAACTTTATTTCTGTAGGTGAAGGATGTCAGCCTGACAGGCAGTAACATCTCATCCTCAGCTCCCTTCACCCCCATTTTGACCCAAATGAGAATAAAAACATCCCAGTGGACACCATGCATTTACAACCAGGAGTTCACTTCTTCTGGAGCTTGAACATTCAGGCAAATTTTTGCTTTTGTGGGGTTTTAACCCTGTTAGGCAGGGTGAGGTTTAGCATCGTGCCAGAAATCCAAGGGTTATTTTATTGCATTTAGCCACACTTCACTTCTCCATTGCTTTGATCTCTTCTCCACCTGTTCTCCATTCCATCTGGCAAATGGTCATGGTTGGATTTTGAATCCTCATCCAAGAGTTTGTTCATCTAGAATCCCAAATTATTTGGGGGTCCTGTGCTATAAATCCTTTTTTTTTTTTTTTTTTAGGTAACAACCCAGACACATTTTCCCTTCACCTAAGGTTTTTTTTGTTGTCTTCCTTTGGGTTTTTTTTGTATCTGGGTTGGGGATGAATGGAAGGTGGGGGATGTCAGAGAAGGGGTTTGCCCTCTTGTGCTGCTAAAAAATTGCAGAATAACCCACAAAAAATTGCAGAATAACCCATCTGTGCTCCAGAAGAACGGAGGTACCCAAAAACTCAGTGAACAATTTGCGTCGTTCTCTTGACCTTAAAATCGGTTTGAGCTCCTCACTAAAGGCACTGCTGGGAGGCAGGCTGGCTGTCTGCAGGCCCTGAGGTTTTCAGGATGTTTGGCTGAAGTTCCTGCCTCCTTTCCGCCCCTTTTCCACGCCCGGAAGCGTGGGGAGGTGACGGAATCCTGTGCCTGCATCCTGCCCCGTGTGCCATATGTTGTGTCCCCTTGGAAAGGTCTGGCAGCCCTGAGCAGGGCTTTGGACTCTGGGCAGTCAGACCTGGGAGGAATTGAGGTGTGGAGGGATGGAAAAATGGGCTGCTTTAGAAGGATTTTGGTTTTATGAGGCCGGGTGTGAGCGGGAGGAAGGAGGGCTCGGACATTTGGGGTGTTCCTGCCCTGTGGAATCCTGTCTGGAGCTGTGTCCTGGGCTGGGCAAAGCTGAGCTGGCTTCACACAGTGTTTCCCAAAGTAGGACAGGCTTCATTTAAATACGTATTAATTAAAAAAGAATGAAATTTTTAGTGGAGTCTGGATTTTACAGAGCAGACCTAAAAAAACCTGCGGCCAGCAGAAGCTTCTGGGATTTCCCTGTTTCTGTAGAAAGTCTCTGTGCAGCAAAAGAGGATCTGCCTGCACGAGGAACCAGTTGAACAGAGGGTAATGAAGCTGAAAAGCAGGAGGGGGTGGGGAGGAAATGTTTCTTTCTTCTGTGAATGCTGTGGGCTTGGCAAGGCCAGAGGTCCAGGCAGGACGTGGTGGCAGCCCAGAGGTGACCAAGCTTTGTCACCACCTCAGCCAAAGCTCACTGAAAGGGTGATCCTAAATCCAGCAGTCAGGAGCTGTGGTCACTGTAAAAGTTCCTCGCTCTGACCCTTCCTGAGCTGCCCCAGAAGAAAAGCAGAGTTATTTTGCTGGAAAAAAACACCTAAAATACCACTCCTAAACCTGGATAATGACAAATCAGCAGATCTGTGCTGTCACTTCAGAGCTGGCAGCGTTTGGGAGGGCAGGTGGCAGTGGCGGCCCCTCGGGGAAGATGCTCAGGGTGGAAGCAGCAGCGTTGCATCCCCTGCATCACCTCGGAGCCTGCCAAGGCCAGCATTTCGTGGGGAGCTGCGTTACTGCAGCAGGGAGGGGTGCCCGAGCTCTCCCGGGGCATGCAGGGCTGCCTCCTCAGGCTGCTGGAGGACTGCTCAGAAAATAACCCTCCCTCCACACCTCAGGATTCTGTCAATGTTTCGCCCCCTGAGGACCCAGTTTCCTTGGGGAAAAGGCTCTTTTTCTTGCCCATGGGGCTGGGGGGTGGCCGTGCTGTGTCCCCCTCCCCCGGCACTGCCTGAAGCAGAGAGAGAAGGGATGGAGCGAGCAGGGTGGAGGCACACTCTGCTCCCGGGGAGGGCAGGGAGGGGGCAGCTCCTTCCAGGGCAGTGTCTGGATGTTCCCCCTCTCCTGCGGGGATTCTGCTGCTGCTCCCCTGCCTCTTGTGCAGCGCTATCTGCCCTGCCCAGCGCCTGCTGATGGGGACCTTTGGGGACATTGGCTCCCCGATAAGGCTCCCCCGGCAGGGTGGGGACAGCCCCGGCCGGCTGGGAAAGGGGGTTATTCACTTTATCCGCTTCCAATCGCCTTCACACAGCTCCATCCCGCCGAGCCCCGGGGCCGCAGCCAGCCACCAGCGCAGCCTTTTGTGCCCTTGCTCTCCTTTCTTCCCCGAGACGCGCTTCAAAAGGAGAATTTGGGGTTATGGGATGCGTTGTGCTGCTCTCGGTGCTGTGCACGCCGCGGGCTGGAAAGGCGGCCGTGGAGCTGGGGCGATGAAAGGCCGATGAGTGCTGGGTGTGGTGCAGCTGCCGGGCAGCAGCGGGGCCGTGCTGGGGGACCAGGGTGTCCCTGAGCAGCTCCCTGCTCCTCACCCAGCCCACAGCTCTGCTCCTCACCCAGCCTGCAGCTCCCTGCTCCTCACCCATCCCGCAGCTCTGCTCCTCACCCAGCCCACAGCTCTGCTCCTCACCCATCCTGCAGCTCTGCTCCTCACCCAGCCCACAGCTCTCTGCTCCTCATCCCATCCCGCAGCTCTGCTCCTCACCCAGCCCACAGCTCTCTGCTCCTCATCCCATCCCGCAGCTCTCTCCCTGCTCCTCACCCAGCCCGCAGCTCTCTCTTGGCTCAGGAGATGCAGGCTCAGCTCCCGGTTGGATCCCTGAGGGAGCAGGGTTAGGTGGATCTTGGGCAGGAATTGTTCCCTGGGAGGGTGGGGATGCCCTGGCTCAGGGTGCCCTGTGGATGCCCCTGGAGCCCTGGAAGTGCTCAGGGCCAGCTTGGATCACCCTGGGACGGTGGAAGCTGTCCCTGCCCATGGCTTGGATCACCCTGGGACGGTGGGAGCTGTCCCTGCCCACAGCTTGGATCACCCTGGGACGGTGGGAGCTGTCCCTGCCCATGGCTTGGATCACCCTGGGACGGTGGAAGCTGTCCCTGCAGAATGAGCTTTAAGGGCTCTTGCACCCCAAATCTTTCTGTGATTCTACAACTGAACCCGCAATTCCTGGAAAGGGTGTCACGGAGAGATGTTAATCTGCCGAGTTAACTTCGGAAAAGAAAAGAGAAAGAAAACAAAAGCAGGGGAAGTTTGAGCTGATTGGTCACAAAAAATGTAGGATCAAATCACGGGCTTGTCCTTTAGAACAACTGGAGGGTTTCGTTAAAATCTTTTTGCTTGGGAAAGAGGAACGGGAAGGTTTAACAGTGTTAAACCTGGCTGAACTTTAAACTTGATTTTCACTTTCAGCTGCTGGAAACGCAGGATGCTCCATCCCTGCCGCAGTCCTGTGCTCCGTGCCCGTGTGACAGGGGACAGGGACAGCTCTCCGTGGCCTAAATATTTTGCCAATGACTTCAGTGGCACAGCCCAGATCTTGGCAGGGCTGCTGGCAGTGGGAGCTCTGAGCTGCAGGAGAGCCCAGAGCTGCCTTTCACCCTCCAGCACGTGGCAATTGTTGCTGCTCGCAAAAAACCCTCCCTCCACACCTCAGGATTTTTTCATTTTTTCATTTTTTCATTTGTCTCTTGAGAACCCGGTTGGAGAAAATGTTCTTTTTTCCTGTCCACGGGGTGCTGCTGCCTGTAAATGTGGGGGTCTCATGGGTCTTGGGTGTCCCCAGGGGCTGGGGGGTGGCCGTGCTGTGTCCCCCTCCCCTGGCACTGCCTGAAGCAGAGAGAGAAGGGATGGAGCGAGCAGGGTGGGGGCACACTCTGCTCCCGGAGGGGGCAGCTCCTCCCAGGGCAGTGTCTGGATGTGCCCCAGGCCTGGGGCTGGAAGGGGCAGCGTGTCCCTGGCACTCAGCAGGGCCGTGGCTCCGTTCCTGCTGCAGCTGCATCCTCTGACTTCTCCTGGCTGGGGAAAAGCACCTCGGTGCCACCTCCCAGAGAGCACATGGAAACCCTCCTGATTTCCACATTTCTCACCTCCTCGTGCTCCTGGCCCTAGGGCCCCTCTCTTTATTTGCTCAGCCAAAATCTCTGTGGCATTTGGGGAGGTGGGAGAGGCAGAGGAGGAGGCTGTGCCCAGCAGAGCCAGGTGCTGTTGGTTCTCCTCAGCACTTGCTGCTCCTGCCCCATTTTCCTTCTGCAGTGGGGAGTGCCAGCAGTGCAGGGCCCCCCTGGCAGCCCTGGAGACAGGGAGGAGCTGAGTGCTTTACTCCCCTTCCAGGACCTTGCTGAGCCCAGTGAGGGAGGCTGCCAGCCAGCCAGCCCTGCCACTGCCAGCCTAAAACCATTCCTTGGCTCTTGGGTCTTGCAGCCATTCATTCCCACAGCCCTCTCTGGACCGAATTTGTTGCAGGAAGTTGCTAGGAAACTCAGAACTGGCTGGATGGCTTTTTCCCCCCTCTATTTTATTCCATTTTTTCAATGTTGTGGCATTGTGTGAGTGAAGACCAGCCCAGGAATGCTCACTTGGAGCACAGAGCTCTCCCAGGCACCAGTGAAGGATGTTTGGTGCTTTCAACGTTGAGGCTGAAGATGCAGGAGCTTCCCTCTCCTCAGAGCTTGTCTGTTCATTTGCAGGTGTCTGGCCGAGCCAGGGGCTGTGCCTGGTTCCTGTGGGTGGCTGTGGCACAGCACAGCACCCCAAAGCCTCTCGCTGTGCCTCTGCAGCTCTTTGGGTGCAAGCTCTTTGGGTGCAAGTGGAGCTGTGCTGCTCTGGGGCCTCCTCATCCCTGCCCCCCTCTGCTGGGCCACCAGAGGTGTTTGTGCTGTGCTTTGCTCACACTTTGTTTGGCCAGAGAACGAGGCCCTGGCTGTGCTGAGCTCTCTGCTGGGGCTGCTCTTCCTGCCCATAGTTTGTAAAACCAAAGGAAGGCATTTCTGCTTTTCAGTGTTTTGGGTTTGTTTGCTTCTTAACGGTTTCTGGGGTGTTTCACAAGCCACTTCCCCTTCCCTCTCGCTGAAATGTTGCCACAGCTGCCAGAGCAGCAGTGCTGGGGGCTGTGCTGCTGTCCCCTGCCCACGGGCCACCAGCTGCTCTGCTTGGTGGCACCAGGGCCTGAACTCAGGGTTTCAAACAAAACCCCAAACAGGAGTCATTTAGGGTGACAAACTGAAGGGGTTCGGGGGGGCCTGTTAGGCTTGGAAATTTGGGATGGAAGGGACCTTAAGGGTGACCTCATTCCACCCCAGCCATGGCAGGGACACCTTCCCCTGTCCCAGGTGCTCCAAACCCATCCAGCCTGGCCTGGGACACTGCCAGGGACCCAGGGGCAGCCACAGCTGCTCTGGGCACCCTGTGCCAGGGTCTCAGCACCCTCACAGGGAATTTTTTTCCCAAAATCCCATCTAGCCCTGCTCTATCAGAGGGAATCCATTCCCTGTGTTCTGTCACTCCCATTCCTGAGGAACAGGAATCTTCATTTCTCTCCATTTTTCTCTCATCCCTCTCCATTTTTTTTGCAGCCCTTCAGGCACTGGAAGGGCACAGTGAGCTCATCCCAAGCTTTCACTCCTCAGGCTGAGCAGCCCCAACTCTCTCAGCCTGTCCCTGCAGGGCAGGGTCCCCATCCCAGCTCCCACTGATTATTCCACACCACCAGCAGCACTGATCCAGCCTGGCTACTCCGTGTTTGTTTATTGCCTGCTGATCAACCGGCCAGGTTCATCAGCAGGCAATTAATCATTAATTAATCCCTGGGAAAGCGAAGGAGCAGTGCCACACAGAGCAGGGGCAGGGCAGGCCTGGCTATCACCCCCCAAATGCAGCATCCCTGGCACCTCCAGGCTCTTTCTGGGGCTCTAGCTCGGTGATATCTGAGGCATCAGCTCTCCTGGCACGGCGACAAGGCTGGCAAGCAGGGGGAGAAGAGCTCACACCAAGAATGTGGTGGCACGATAGGCTGTGGAGGGTGATCCCAGGGCTGGGGAGGTGCAAACGAGCCGGGGTGAAGCTGTTGGAGAGCTCTCAGCTCTCCTTTCTGTGCGGGGGAGAGTTCAGCAGGGCTTTCCTCTGCCTCACCTAGAAACTGGCCGTCCTGAACCATCCAGCCTTCCTGTAACGCGTTCTTTCAGGGCTTAAAATAGTTCCTGTGTTTGTCACGCTCGGGATTTCACAATAGCTGCGGGCTGAGTCACAGGCAAAGGCCAAGCAGCCGCTTCTGTCACCTGGGCAGGCACCTCTCACCCCTCCAATCCATAAACCCAGCGCTGATTTTCCTCCCTGCCTTCTAGGAGCAAGATCCTGCTCATGCCGCATTTCCCGGCGCTCCGGGGTGTGTGGCAGCGGCAGGGGCAGCGCCCACCCAGCCCCAGGGCTCCCCAGGGTCCCCTGCACTGGTTCCTGCTTGGCTCTCCCAGTGGTTTACTGAGTAACTTCGATGTGGCATTTGTGGAATGCACATTCCAGCCCTGCTCCTGCACGGAGCTGTCACCGCTGACTTGCTCAGAGGCTGGAGGTGACCACGAGGGGTTTTTTGGGGTTTGAGTGACTGTAATGAACCCCCCTGGAGTTCAGCAGCACCTTCTGGGCACCAGGCTGGCAGCTGTCTGCTCGATTTTTTTTTTTTTGTAATTATTATTTTTGTGCTAATTAGCACCCCAAGGATAAATTATCTGTGGGATTGAAATGCCCAGGAGTGGAGGAGCTAAAAGATGGAAGTGGCATCCAACAGTTTCTTGGGATCTTACAGTCTGGGATGTGGCTGTAGCTCTGGGGGATGAGCAGATGTGGGGAAAGGGGCAGAAGATCCTGGGAATTCCAAAGCTTTCCTGATGTGACTCGCTGGGCTCAGTTCAGTCCTGCCTGTGGAAGCACTGTGCATCTCTGGCTGGCGTGGTAGGATCAGGACAGCTGGAATTTGGGCTCATGGACACCTCAGGAGGGGATGAACTGCCCAGCCTGTCCCAGTGTTGGTCCTCCCTAAGCTGCTGTGGGGGGTACCCAGCGAATTCTCTGCACTACAGGGGAGATGATTTTCCAAACCATCCTGCTCACATGTGATCTCAGCTCTCCTTCCTACCTCAGCTTCCTCTGCCATCCCAAGGGTGACTTTGGTCCCTGCTGGGAGTGCCCTGGCTTGCAGCAGTGACGTTATCACGGTGACATTATCACAGTGACACTATCACAGCCGTGCCCACCCCGTCCCTGTGCCCTGCCCACGTGAGCCTGCCTGCTCCAAAGTGTGGCTGCATCAGGAGCTGCCCTGAGCTGATGTTTCCCGGGAGATGCTGCCCTCACTCCCTCTGCTGCCCAAGCTGTGAGCTCCCTGTGCCAGCCGGGGGGACGTGGGGCACGGGAAGTTCTCCCTTTGGGGGTCCCTTAGGAGGAAAAGGGTGGCTGCACACCTGTTCAGGGGCAGAAATGCAGAGGTTGCTCTGCTCCGAGCCCCAGGCAGGTGCAGGGGGGCTCCCAGCTGGGCAGGGACTGGTCCCAGTGCTGGTCACCCGTGGGAAGTGGGGCTGACAGCGAGCCAGGCCGGGCTGTGCCCCCTGCCCCACGGCACTCTGCAGCCTGCTGTGCAAACCCGAGCCCCAGCCCGGCTCCGGGCTCTGCTCCTGGCTTTTTCCAGGTGCCCGCAGGGGCTGAGCTGGCAGGGCCCCGCCGGTGGGAAGCAAACCTGAGGGGAAGCCCCACCTCTTCTCACAATATTGACTTCCCCTCCTCGGCGCTCTCCCAGCTCCCTGAGTGCAGAGCAAACACAGTGGGGCATTTCTGGCTCCCGTTTGGGAGGGCTGAGCTCTTCCCCGTGCTCCTTCCCTATCTCCCCCTGCCCTGCTCTCTGCAGGGAGCATCTGGAGCTGGCCTGGTGAGAACCCAACCAACCCCAGCTGAAGAAACCCCTGATTCCCCCTCAAAGCAGCAGGAGCTGCTGTCCTGCCTTGGGATTCCCCCTCAAAGCTGTCCTGCCTTGGGATTCCCCCTCAAAGCTGTCCTGCCTTGGGATTCCCCCTCAAAGCTGTCCTGCCAGCCCAGCTGGAGATGGATTTGTCCCCCGTGGTGAGGGCATGGCTGTCCCTGCCAACTCCTGGAATGCAGCAGGACCTCAAAACACAGCAGAGCTCCCTCGTTTTCCTCCCTCTGCTGTGTGATTTTCCCAACATTCCCTCCCCAGCCCTGGGGACGTGGTTGCAGTGTGTAAAGCTGTCCAGAGGGCTGGTGGTGTTTGCAGCAGCAATTCCTCCTCCTGTCAGCTCCCCCGCAGGTTTTCCAAACACGGAGATGCAAACTGCAGAGTGGGGAGAAAGGTCACGAGCAGAGCTTGGCCGGCTCCTCCAGGGATTCCATCCACAGTGGGAATTGTTTCCCTGGGAGAGATGGAAGGAAAAATCAGGGGGAAGCTGGAATTGTGTCAGTGGGGAGCAGTGGGTGAGCTGGAGGGAATTCTGTGCCGTGATCTGCTGACTCAATGAACTTCTGGGAATTTGGGGATGCTCCTGAGTCAGCAGCTCCTGTCTCACCCCTCTCCCACGTGTGACACATCTCCTGGTGCAGCTGGATTCTGAATTTTACCAAGTTACAAAATCACTGAGGTTGGAAAAGACTTCCAACATCATCAGGTCTAATCTGTGCCCATCCCCACCCTGTCCCCAGCCCAGAGCTCTGAGTGCCACCTCCAGGGATGGGCACTGCAAACCTCCCTGGGCACTGCCAGTGCCTGAGCCCCCTTTCCATGGGGAAATTCCTGCTG